>WNGS01002233.1:0-22410 GCA_020271785.1 Procambarus virginalis
AATCGCGCTGGAACAAACTCAGAGGATTGGGTGGAACAGGAAGCCTGGATGAAGGGAGTATTCCAGCAAATGTAGGATGAATTCATTGAAGGACTGAGGGTAATGAGGGGGGCCAGTAGCCACCTGCAGGATAACTAAGGGCCGCAAAGGAGGAGATAAGATGCCTGAAGGAGATTCCTCTGCAATACCGGACACAAACCGTACGTCAGGGAGATGGGAATGCTACTGTGGAGGAGACCTCCACAACACAGCTCTCATTTGCTGAAATGCTTAAGAAAGAGCCCTGAAGCTAGGTCTGCAGTTAGGGAAGTTGCCAAGGAAGTGCTTCCTTTCAGGAAGCAGCTAGATGTACTAGCCACTGATAGAGAGAAAAAGCGCAGTAGTAGTAGCAGGCATTAAAGAGCAAACAGGGACCTGCCCAAAGGAGTGGAGAGACAAGGACAAATACATAGTTACTGAGATCCTTATAGAGGTGAGGATGGAGGGAACTGACCAAATGTTGGAAAAGGTTTTCAGGCTTGGAAAGTACGACAAGGACAGAGACCAAATGATAAAGGTGGTATTCATGAGTGAAAGCACGAAAGAGGAACTGTTAGCAAGGAAGAGCCTCTAGTAATGAACAGAAGTTCAAAAATTATTCCTGCAGAGGGATATGACAAGGGAAGAGAGAAGGCAGGCAGCAGATGCAAGGAAGGAGCGCAGGGAGAGAGAAAGGAATCAGAGAACCACCACCCCGAACCCTACAATCCCAGAGAGGAGTGGGAACCCTCCTCAAACAGTGCAATAGCCCCAAGGAGTGGGACCACCCCCACATTCAAACCAACATACACCCTACCTGCCCCATCCCCTCTCAGCCCCCCCCCCACCACTAAGTACCCCCTAGGGCACCCTCCCACCACCCTCTTCTCCTCCCCCTCACCCCCCTCCTCCCACTCCCCCTCTCCCTAGACCTCCCTTCTCCCCATCCCCCCAAGCCCTCCCTCTCCCTCTTGCTCTCCCCTCTCTCCTCACCCCCAAGGACTCCGTTCTCCCTGCCCCCACTCTCCACTCTCCCCACCCCCATCTCTGCCTATCCCTCTCCACCAATCCCCTAAACCCTCCCCTCTTCCTCACTCACCTCAGCTTTCCCTTTCCCCCCACGCCCCCCAAGCCCTCCCCCCTTTTTCTGCCCCCCCCCCTTCCTCCCCATCCCCCCAAGCCTCTCCTGCCCCCATGCTCCCCAAACCCTCCCCCCCTCTTACCCCCCCAACCCTCTCACTCTCCCCCCAACCCTCCCACTCTCTCTCTCCCCTCCTACCCTCCCCCTCTCACCCACCCCCCTACCCTCCCCCTCTCCTCCACCTTCTCAAGCCATTCCTCCTCTACCAGTCTCCCCATACGAGATCCTCCAAGCTCCCGCTCACCCCAGAACCCACAGATTTTCCCCAGAAGAGAAGCAGAAGAGTCAGTTTCAGGGTAATGTACTCAAACATAGATGGGATCACAAGTAATACAAGTGAACTAAGGGAAAAAGCACGAGAAGTGAACCCCAGATGTAATTGGACTCACTAAAACAATACTCTCTGGAATCATAACAAATGCTGTGTTTCCCCAGGTACACAGTAATAAGGAAAGAGAGGGAAGGTAGGAGGAGGCAGAGAGGCCCTACTCATGAGAAAGGAATGGAGTTTTAAGGACATGGCTATCTCGGGCTGTGAGGGTTTCAGAGACTACATAGCAGGCACCATGACAATGGGAGGACCAAGAATAGTAGTAGCAGTAATATATAATCCTCCAACAAATAACAGAAGACCCAGTCAAGAGTATGAAAACAATAACATGGCAGTTAACACTATAATTGAGAGGGCAGACTCTGCTGCCTGTAGAAATAGATCCCACCTGCCCATCACGAGGGACTTCAATCATGGAAGGATTGACTGGGAGAACAAGGAACCGCATGGAGGTAAGGATACATGGAGAACCAAACTACTGGAGGTGGGGACTAGAAACTTTTTAACCCAGCATGTCAGAGAACCCACAAGGATGAGAGGAAATTACGAACCAGCGAGACTCGACCTAGTCTTCACACTGAACGTCTCCGACATAAGAGAAATTTTTTTTGAGGCCCCAGAAGGATTGAGCGACCACAGTGTACTGGTATTTGAGTACCTGATTGAAGAAGGGTTATTGAATTCGAGGAGGGATACCGAAAACAAAAGGTTAGCTTACCGAAAGGGAAACTATGAGGAGATAAGAAAATTCCTAACAGGTGTAGCATGGGAAATAGAGGTCAGGGGAAAGACGGCCCAAGCCATGATGGACTACATCACACAGAAGTGCAAGGAAGCAGCAAACTAGTTTGTCCCAATCCAAAAGGAAAACAGTGAAATGAAGATGAGAAACCCATGGTTTAATCCGAGATGTAGGCAGAGATGTCAGGATGAGAAGAGAGGCAGAAAGACAATACGAAAATGACATCGCGAGCAAGACAAAGCCACAGCCTAAATTGGTACATAGCCACATGAGGAGAAAAAGAACAGTAAAGGAACAGGTTATAAAATTAAGGATAGGGGCAGAAGGATTCACTACAAACGACAAGGATGTGTGTGAGGAACTGAATAAGAAATTCCAGGAGGTCTTCACCTTAGAGCAAGGAGAAATTCCAGAGATAAGAGAAGGAATAGTTAACCAGGAACCAATGGAAGAGTTTGAGATTACCAGCGGGGAAGAAATGAAGTGTTTACTAGAGTTGAATGTGACAAAGGCTATAGGTCCAGATGGAATTTACCCTTAGATACTAAAGGAAGGAGCAGAAGAACTGTGCTTGCCATTCTCCATAGTGTATAACAAATCACTGGCAACAGGGGAACTGACAGAAATTTGGAAAGCAGCTAATGTAGTCTCGATATACAAGAAAGGGGATAGACAGGAGGCACTGAACTACAGGCCAATGTCCCTAACCTGCATACCATGCAAGCTGATCGAGAAGATTGTGCGAAGAAAGCTAGTGGAACGTCTGGATTGAAAGAACTTTGTAACACAGCATCAACATGGGTTCAGGGATGGCAAGTCCTGCCTCAAAGGGTTACTTGAATTCTACGACCAGGCAACAAAAATAAGGCAAGAAAGAAAAGGGTGAGCAGACTGCATATTTTTGGATAGTCAGAAAGCCTTTGATACAGTGCCACACAAGAGGCTAGTGAAAAAGCTGGAGATGCAGACTGGAGTGAAAGGGAAGGTACTCCATTGGATAAAGGAGTACCTAAGCAACAGGAGACAACGAGTCAGTGTGAGGGGTGAGGTCTCAGATTGACGAGACGTTACAAGTGGAGTCCCGCAGGGGTCAGTCCTTGGACCTATACTGTTTCTGATATATGTAAATGATCTACCAGAGGGTATAGACTCGTTTCTCTCAATGTTTGCTGATGATCCAAAAATTATGAGGAGGATTGAAACAGAGGATGATAGTAGGAGGCTACAAGATGACCTAGACAGACTGTGTGAATGGTCCAACAAATGACTGTTGAAGTTCAACCAGAGTAAAAGCAAAGTAATGAAACCAGGCAGTAGAAACAGGAGGCCAGACACAGGATACAGAATAGGAGATGAAGTACTTAATGAAAAGGACAGAGAGAGAATGGATAGAGAGAAAGATCTAGGAGTTGATATCACACCAAACCTGTCTCCTGAAGCCCACATAAAAAGAATAACGTCTGTGGCATATGCGAGGCTGGCTAACATCAGAACAGCGTTCAGGATCCTGTGTAAGGAATCATTCAGAATCTTGTATACCACATATGTAAGACCAATCCTGGAGCATGCGGCCCCAGCATGGCGCCCGTACCTTGTCAAACACAAGACGAAGCTGGAAAAAGTTCAAAGGTATGCCACTAGACTAGTCCCAGAACTAAGAGGCATGAGTTACGAGGAAAGCTGCGGGAAATGCACCTTACGACACTGGAAAACAGAAGAGTAAGGGGAGACATGATCACAACCTATAAAATCCTCAGGGGAATCGACCGGGTAAACAAGGATGAACTATTCAACACTAGTGGTATGCAAACAAGGGGGACACAGGTGGAAACTGAGTTCCCACATGAGCCACAGGGACGTTAGAAAGAGTATTTTCAGTGTCAGAGTAGTTAACGGATGGAATGCATTAGGCAGAGATGTGGTGGAGGCTGACTCCATACACAGTTTCAAACGTAGATATGATAGAGCCCGGTAGGCTCAGGAATCTGTACACCAGTTGATTGATAGTTGAGAGGCGGGACCAAAGAGCCAGAGATCAACCCCCGCAAGCACAACTAGGTGAGTACAAAGACACACACATACACACTCACTATTAATGAATGAACAAAGCATGTTCCATGATAACATATATGATAACAACCTCGGTTACATCAAGATCATGCACAATAACAAACTGGTCCTCCCTCTCAATAAGGAAACTACTGGCCATTAGCAAATCCATGTTGTGAATCATTTATTAATTATGTTTTTCAAGATGATGACGAATGGTATTTGCAATTATTGATTCAAGTAACTTTCCCACAAAAGGCGTTAAGCCTCCTGTATACCAGAACAAACAAAAAAAAGCCAGCAAATTAAATAATTACTGGGACTCCATTACAATAGTATACTAGTGAGCTGAAGACATCCACCATACCACCACAGCATCCAACATGCAACGTAGGCTGGTAGCAGACGGCAGGTGAAGGAAGCAGTGATGACTCCAACAGCACCAGAGAGACTGGCGTCTGTGTGTACAAGGGAACTATTTATACCCCTGCTGGTGATGACGTCATGTCTTGTGTCAACATGAACAGTAACAAGGTGGTTAACTGCTAATTTGCTGAGACACTCTACATGCCGGTGATCTGTGCCAGGCACTGAGTGGTACGGAGAGTGGCAGGTGGAGTAGTCATCGTATGACCGGTCTTGGCTGTCATAGAGGCGGATTTCCAGTGTGATGACATAGAAGGTGAGTGGAAGAGGCAGTTCTACTGCTATGCAAGGGATTCACGTGACAGAAGAGACTTGAGTCTTCTGTTGGCGACTTCTTTCTTGGTTGTATCAATTTTTCAATCTAAATCGTGTTCTTTGCCTACTTTTTTGTTTGTTTGACTGATCTTGTTGTCGAATGTTGCATAATATGGCTGAAGCATATCTGGTGGAATGCTCATGGTGTCATTCTCTGTCTTATAAGGCTTCAAACTAGTTCTTGGGCGTACAAGATGCTGCACAATCCATATCCACCTGTAGTGGATGTGGATTATCCAACTGCAATACGAACAACGGTTACTGCAACAAGTTTTTCTACATCATTTGATGTAGAGGGGTCGTCTCTAAGAGGCTGCAGTTGCAGCTGACACATAGAATGATGTCGCAGCTGCTCCTAATACTGATGTGCAGCTGCTCCTAATACGTTGACCCGTGTTGCTGACGTGGTGAAGCAGAATCACTGGGAGTGTTAGTTGTTGTTGTTGTTGCAGGATCAGTTGGTTGAAATTGTGTTGCAGGAGCAAATTGGGGAGCAGTAGGTTCTGGAGACCGTTCGGAGAGACTGGAGAGCGCATGAGGCTTCTCACGAGGCTTCACATGGGGCTGCAAAATGGGGAACCCGCAAAGGACACAGACGAGTCGGGGACCCCACCGAGCACAAGAGCAGAGGCACCTTGGCACACATCCTTCTGTAAGACCACAACGAGGTCCGGTTCGGCAGGAGCAACCTCCCACTGTAAGGAGTCTTCAGCAGTAGGCACAGGGGGCGACACCGGACGCACAACAGAGCCCCCCACAGCACCGCCAACCTCGACAGGAGACGCCAGATCAACATACTCTTCCACCTCCACCCAAGGCACCCCACGAAGGGGAGACACATTCGGGGCCCGCCTCGAGCGCTTGTAGACGGGCTGCCGGTCATCTGAGCTATCACCCCCCCCCCCCCATCATCTCGTAACACAGCAGAACTCTCTGATGGACGCGCTTTCAAGGCCCGGCTCCTGAGAACTGCAGCCTCCACGGCCGGGGTCAACGGACCACACACAGCAGGAGACTCCTCGCCGCGGACATTCAAAGGGACAGGAGACGCCGCATGCAGGGACGGAGCAGGCATGGGCGGCTGAGACGCGGCGAGCTGGGGCAGGGACGGGGGCGAGGCTGCCCCAAATCCCATGTCAACATCCACTCCAACACCCAACACCGGGGCAGAAACCAGCAGGGAATCAACACATGGTCCAGCACGTGGAGACAGGTCCGACAGTGGGGGAAAATCCTCCTCCTGGAAGAGGTTAACAGGGGTGACCCGGCGCTTCTCACACCCCGCGGCCAGGTGACCCGGTCTCGAAACAAGTCCGAGGTTGTCCTGCGTGGAAAATACGAATCGGGAACCCCAACAGCATGATGGAGGATGGTACAGGATTCCGGAGGCGCATGGCGAGAGTGTGGGTCCCACACGGGACCCCCCTTCCATCTCCCGGTAGGGATGGCATTCATCCTCACATGTAGGACCCGCCCAAACCGGGCAAAGTACCGACGAAGGAGATCCTCATGGAACTCAAAAGGCATCCCGTGCACTGCCACATACGTCGTGGCTCCACAACGATCCGACAGGGTCACCGACCCACCATCTCCAGGAAGATCGCATGAACCCCCATCATAGCTCGTAACGAGACCTTGATGAATCGCCGGGGAGCTGAACCTGACAATCGCCCGCTGTCCGGCAAGCAGCTGCACACCACATACAGACTCCACTGGGACATGTAGCATATCAATCATTACCACCTCCACAGCGTGGTAGGAAGCAATCCCAGAGAACTCCAGGCCAATGGAGGCCTGCCTGGTGACGGGGGCGGGCGTAGGACCCCCATGACTGAAGACTGTCACGGTCACAAGGGCCCCTCAGCAAAAACACGGGACACAAGCCACGTCAGCAGCGACACCCAGGTCCTCACTCCTCGCCGGGTCGAGAACAACTGCAGTGTCCGGACGGAACAAGCGTACCCCACGACAGCTGGAGCAGTTCTCCTGGCAGTAAAGGTGGTGTTGTCGCTGTTGCAGAATCATCAGGGGCTGGAGTCAATGTTGCAGGAAGCAAGTCACCTAGTACAATGACGGTTGACAGTCCATTTGCAGACAGTAGGCTGTTGATCGTCTTTGCAGTCTTGCTGTGGTTTGATCCGGCAATCCTTCCCGTTAGGTGAAATAGTTCAGTAGTCGTACTGTAATCATTCACAAGCCGTGACTGGTGAAGGTTGTGGCAGGGTTGGTGGTGGAGGCGGACCCTGGATGTGGCTTCCCGGAGAATAAGGCTGTTGGACAGTGGCGCCACTGCCTTGTAAGACTTGATTGGTTGTGAATCGTCGCTGGAGGACTGGTAGTTGAAGCCTGGCGTGCAACAGACATTTTATTGGTCTCTTCCTGCTTCTGGACTCTTTGGTCTCTTCCTGCTTCTGGACTCTTTGGTCTCTTCCTGCTTCTGGACTCTTTGGTCTCTTCCTGCTTCTGGACTCTTTGGTCTCTTCCTGCTTCTGGACTCTTTGGTCTCTTCCTGCTTCTGGACTCTTTGGTCTCTTCCTGCTTCTGGACTCTTTGGTCTCTTCCTGCTTCTGGACTCTTTGGTCTCTTCCTGCTTCTGGACTCTTTGGTCTCTTCCTGCTTCTGGACTCTTTGGTCTCTTCCTGCTTCTGGACTCTGGTTTAAACATTAGGGTTTCCGTTATCGGGAATATGAAACCTCAACGGATTGTCGAGGTTTCCCTAGGACCCTGATCTTCCTGTCTGATCAGACAGTCAGGGGAAATGATGATGTGTTCCAGCAGAGATATACATCGTTTGTGGAGTGCATTTCAGTCCCCGTAGTGATGGTTGAGGGAGCAGACGCTATACTTCCCTGCAGGCAGTGTACACTACCAGGTGTACTGGTAATATTTGCAGCCTTGTCCAAGTGGATGAACCTCTCTCCCTCGTTACATGCCTTAGTGGTGTGAATATACCAAAATATCTGAATCAGTTGTCTTCAACAAGGGTGTCTTCATCAGCAGAGTTGAAGGTGAGTTTCACTGTTGATTGCTAGCTTCATTCTCAGTTGTTTTTCCTGCAACCCCAGTTAGTGCAGATTTGTGTGCTGATGCTATTGATGATTTCGACTATAGGTTGGCCGGTAATCCAGATGCTTATACGCCGACCAAAAACAGCCGTCACTACCAAGTATCGTGGAGGTGGAAGAGAGTGCCTCTGAAGAGCATTATCACTAGAGAATAGGGGCAGGGCTCTATTGTCATTTTCTTTTATGTCAATCGGAGCAACACCAGTGATGCTACCAAGAGTACGAAATATCTCCGTCCAGGTAATGGTCTGGGTCCTCGGAACTGCACCATAGTCTTGTAAAGCATAGTACCTGTTGACATGTACCATAAGCGAGAGCTAAAGACTTAGCAGTTCAACTGGTATACTCACAATGGCCCTCAGTACCAATGAAATAATGCTCCTCACACTCTGTAAGGCTCGCCAGCTCGCTTGAAACTGCATCTCTCCCAAGTTGTTTTACATTCAGCTATTCAGAACAAAAACTTCCAAACAGCTCGGGCTACAGCCCGTCCTCCAAACAAAGACCCAAAAGTGATTCCATGCACCGGCCAAACCCCCCAGTTTATGAATGAAAAAGGTTTACACGCGACTCTCAACTACTGACGTTCGAACACTTCCGGAACAAGTGCTTCACTGACGAATTTTGTTCGAACCACAATGCTGTAAATTCTTCACCCACGTAGTACAAATACAAATAATCGCCAACAGAACCTAAACACCTAACCTAACCTATGCCTATATATGCACAATATGCTAATATACTATAATGTTAATTTATATATGAGAAGATTCCCGTTTTGAATGAACAGCATGTAAAAATTAATGAATGCATCAGTGGGGTCGACCGTTGGATGTAATGGACTTGAGTCGAGGAGGGGTTGTGGGCTATGGTGACCCTGTCATACTCACCTGGCACAGGAGAGGGGCTATAACTGATCTCTCCCAGTGAGTGGCAGTAATATATGCAGTCCGTCCTCATTAACAATGAATTTTGTTCGAACTAAAATGCTGTAAATGCTTTACCCACATACTACGAATACAAATAATCACCAACAGAACCTAAAAACCTATCTTAACCTAACTAATACCTAAATTTCCACAGTATGCTAACATATAACAATAATAATTTATATTTGAGAAAATTCCTATTTTGAATGAACAGCATGTTAAAATTGACGAATGCGTCTTTGGGGTCTACCACTGGATGGAATGGACTTGGTCTGTGGAAAGGTTGATTCATAAGCTCAGTGGGGAGGTGGCAGATACCACCAACTAGAATATCTGAGGAGGGTTTCCAGGCAACACTAATTCATATATGTTTTTGTTTACATTTCTTGTTAGGAAAGTATTATTCAGGTTTTGGATGACTGCAGAACTCTGTTCACCTACTGAGAAGCACAAGAGCAAGACAACGAGCAAGGAAATATATACGACACACCTTAATTAAGGTCCACCAGGGATCCATATCCATTTCAGTGGTGGATAAAATCCAATTGGACTGTCGTGATTCATTTATTTATGACATGTAGTGCATGTGAGAGCGTGTCTGTCCCATGCAATGATTGAAGGTGAGAGTCTTTGGTGTATTCTTTTAGGCAACAATATCAAGCTGCAGTCGGACACCCAGTTAAGTCCATTGTGACTGTTAGGCAAAGTGCCAGAAGTGTTTGTTGAGGACAGTCGGAAGATGAGGTAGAGGCCCAGTGACGTGTTGATGGTCATCATTATTAGTATTATATTTCGGTGTACTGTTGTAATCTTGTGAACTCTTATATTGAATGTCTTTAAGGATAACCACCTTCCAAGAGTGTAGAAATACCGAGAACATTGTTATTATGTATGTATTAACCATACATTTTGTTCTTGTAGCTACTGAATATATACGTACTTGCACTTGTTAACTTATCCGTCCATTATCACTATATTTAGGGAGTGGAAGCTGCATCCCACAGTTAACTCTGAAGACATATTGGTATAGGATATTTTCAGTGAGAGCTGCTCTAATTGCAGGGAAGATATTTATATAAATTAGTTCATTTAACACTATTCTGGTGATAAGATTCAGGTAGAGAGTCGAAAGGTAACATTGAGGTACCATCCACATTTCGTTGTATTATATTTTTGTTAATTAGATGTTACAGTTCTTTTAGATTAAGATGATTCACTCCTTGCCTCTGCGGGTCTGATAATTCTTGAGAGAAAATTCAGATTTCTGGCTAGTTACATTAATTTTAAGACAAAATCGTGTTGGGAAATAATCAACTGAGAGAGGGTGGTGGGTCACCTGAGAGAATATAACTGAGAGAGAACTTCCTTACGGGTTATGCAGTAGTAGTAGGCATCCGTCAATCCCGTGGGGTTATGGAGTTGTGCCCTGGGTGTCTAGTTGTTGTAGTCTAGTTGGATGCAGCGCCTGCTGTGGCTGTGAAGGCCAACCCGAGAATGACAGTCTCGACTGCAGCGAGCGCAGATAAACGCCGAGGCGGGTGCGTCTGACAGTGGCGGAGACCTCCTCTGAAGTCTATTATCCTCCGCCTGCTTCTTCAGTTCATCCTCGAATTGCTGGAGTCCCTTCTGCACTTTATATCTCCAGGCAGATCTGTCCGCAGCTGCTGCCTCCCAAGTGTTGATGTCGATGTTCATATGCTTGAGGTCGCGTTTGCAGGCATCTTTGAAACGCAGTTGAGGTCTTCCGGTAGGTCTTCTTCCTGATGCCAGTTCTCCATACAAGAGGTCCTTCGGTATGCGGCCATCGACCATGCGTGAGACATGTCCCAGCCATCGCATGCGTCTCTGTTTCAGGAAAGTGAACATTGAAGGGACTCCTGTTTTCTCGAGTACAGTGTTGTTGGTGACGTGGTCTTTCCACGTGATGTCAAGGATGCGTCTCAGGTTCCGCATGTGAAAGGTATTAAGCCGTCTCTCCTGGTGAGAGCACAGGGTCAAGGATTCCGAGGCGTAGAGAAGTGTACTCACCACACATGCCATGTAGACTTGTGCCTTGGTGTGCACTGTCAGTTTGGCATTTTCCCAAACGCGCTTTGTGAGCCTGGCCAGTGTTGTTGCGGCCTTCCCAATACGCCTGTTGAGCTCAGTGTCCAGGGAAAGGGTGTCTGAGATTGTGGAGCCCAGGTACACAAACTCGTGAACTGCCTCCAGCGCATAGTCTGCTATATTTATACAGGGTAGCTCATTGACATCTTGTCCCATCACCTGTGTCTTCTTCAGGCTGATTGTCAGGCCGAATGCAGAACAGGCTGCGGCAAAGTGGTTGAGTAGCTGCTGCAGGCCATCTGCTGTGTGTGTGGTGATCGCTGCGTCGTCGGCGAAGAGGAACTCCCTGAGGATTCGCATTTGTACTTTTGTCTTTGCTCGGAGTCTGGATAGATTATACAGCTTTCCATCAGATCTTGTATGGAGATAGATGCCTTCTGTCGTTGTTCCAAAAGCATGCTTGACGAGGATAGCAAAGAAGATGCCGAACAGGGTTGGAGCAAGAACACACCCCTGTTTAACACCACTGTTAATGTTGAATGGTTCAGAAGTTGAGCCGTCGAACACAACTGTCCCCTTCATGTCCTTGTGGAACGATTGTATCATGCTGAGTAGGATGGGTGGACAGCCAATTTTGGCCAAGATCTTGAAGAGTCCCTCCCTACTCAAGAGGTCGAAGGCCTTTGTAAGGTCATTGAAGGCAATGTACAAGGCTTTTCTCTGCTCCCTGCACTTTTCTTGAAGCTGTCTCAGGGAGAACACCATGTCAGTGGTCGACCTCTCTGCTCGGAAACCACACTGTGACTCGGGGTACACTCTTTCGGCAAGAATCTGAAGCCTGACCAAAACGACCCTAGCGAATAGTTTGCCAACGACGCTGAGGAGGGAGATGCCGCGATAGTTGTTTACATCGCTTCTGTCACCTTTATTTTTGTAGAGAGTGATGATGTTTGCATCTCTCATGTCTTGTGGCACCGAGCCCTCCCTCCAGCACTGGCACAGAAGTTCATGAAGCACAGATTTAAGTGTTCCACGAGCGCACTTGAGAACTTCAGGCGGAATCCCGTCGTCTCCTGGAGCCTTCCCTGAGGAAAGTGAATCCAGCGCTTTCTCAATTTCTTCCACAGTTGATTCAAGATCAAGTTCTTCCATGATGGGCAGGCATTCAATTGCATCCAAAGCCTCTACGCTGACCAAGTTCTCTCTGGAGTAGAGTTCGGAGTAATGTTCCACCCAGCGATTCATCTGTTGATCACGGTCTTTAATGACCTCTCCAGTGGCAGACTTTAGAGGAGCCGTCCGGTTTTGTGTACGGCCTGTTGCCTGTTTGATTCCTTCGTACATGCCTCTTATGTTGCCGACAGTGGCTGCAGTCTGGATGCTGGAACAGAGTCGAAGCCAGTAATCGTTAGCACAACGCCTCGCAGTTTGTTGAACTCTACTGCGGGCAATACGGAGGGCCTGTAGGTTCCTTCTTGAGGGCAGGTTCTTGTAGGATGAGAGAGCTCGTCTCTTTTCCTCTATGAGGGGTAACAGTTCCTCTGCACTGGCCTCGAACCAGTCTGCTGATTTGTTCTGTCTCTTACCGAAGGTGGACATGGCAGTTTTGAAAATAATGCCCCTGAGATGTAACCACCTCTCACTTGCGCTATCGCAAGGTGGTACAGGAAGGGCATTTACCAGCGCTGCAGTGAATTCCTCCACCTTGTGAAGGTCACGGGTCTTGTTTACGTTAATGCGTGGTCTTCCCTCCTTCTTTGCTCTGTGGATTTTCCGGGGCTGGAACTTTACTCTGCAAACGACGAGAGAGTGGTCGGTGTCGCAATCTGCGCTCTGGAAGCTGCGGGTCAGTTTGACATTTCTCAGATTGTTACGCCCCGTAAGCACCAGGTCGAGTTGGTGCCAATGCTTAGACCTGGGATGTCTCCAGGAAACCTTATGCTGGGGCTTGGGGTCGAAGAAGGAATTGGTGATGCAGAGATCATGACGGCAGCAGAACTCCAGGAGGCGCTGCCCACTCTCATTCATCTTCCCAAATCCAAACTGGCCCAGGCAGGAAGGCCAAGAGCTGTGGCCAGAACCAACTCTTGCATTAAAGTCTCGCAGGAGGAAGACTGGCTCTTGGTGAGGTATGTCTCTGAGAGCTAGGCCAAGGTCATCATAGAACTTGTCCTTCGCTTCGGTAGCGGAGGTCAATGTTGGTGCATAGGCATTGATGAGGCTGACCATTCCTACTGCTGTATGAAACTGAAGTTTGATGATCCTTGAAGACCCCTCCATAGGCGGTACTATGGATCCTAACAACCTGTTCCTGATGGCAAAACCAACGCCATGCTCCCTTACCTCTTCTTGTGGTTTACCCTGCCAGTAGAAGGTAAAGTCCTTCTTCCGTATGCTGCCAGTTGCCGGCAGACGTGTCTCCTGCAGGGCGACTATGTCCATCTGGAGTCTGCGCAGTTCGTTGTTGATCACAGCTGTCTTGCGGGCGTCGTTCACTTCCAGTAGATCTTCCGAGAGACCCGGTGTCATGGTCCTTACATTCCATGTGCCCAGTTTGAGAGCTGGGTGGCTCTGTGTTTGTTTTCTTTTGCCTGGTGCATGAGTTGACGATCCGCTTATTGGATTGTGGCCTAAGCCCCACGCACCCAGTGGAGCAGGCGGACCGTGGCGGGACAGCACCTTATTGGCTGGGGGCTGCCCAGCTTGAGGCGGGCGGTAGCTGTCCTATGAAATCGGATGATTTCTCCCACCGACGGAAGCAACCCCTGGCGCCTTACTCTACGCCAATTGAGTGGTAGGCTTATCACCGGTAACTGTCACTTCCCGTGTTGAGCCATCGCCAAGGCGATGCTGGAGTGTCCTCTCCAGGGCACAGGCCTGGGCAGTAATTATGGAGGATCAGCTGTTGCCCATGCAGCAAATCCACCCTCTCCACGCCACCGATGTGATCCAAGGGAAGGGCAGGCGCCGATACGCTTGGCACCAGTGTCGTCGCAGGAGTTGCCAGAATGTAGCTGTAAACAGCTGCAAACTGCCTTAGGGACTCCGACTCCGGATTTTTCCTCAGGGTTGACTCCCGAAGTCTTTCCCATGAGTGGGTTTAGTCACAAGACAGCAGAGGTTTGAATTCGGGGTTTTCCTTCCCCTAGATGGGCTACCTTTCCAGGCTAACGAGTCCCATCTGCCCGAAGCAACTGGTTTTAAGGCGCCAGAGACCCGCCTTCGCCCCTTCTCCTGTTGGTAGAAGCAGTTCCGCCAGGCCTAGAGGCTAAGCCACACGTGCAGGCCAGGAGCTGGACTTGGTTGTCAGAGGCTATTTGAGACGCACGCCATCAGGGGCACTTTACAGGCTGTGGGAGCTTATCTCCACAACCCTTCCCCCCGGCTGTAACAAACCTTGGAACCAATAATTTGGTACAGTTTACTGTGTTTAATTATGCAGTATATAACTATAATTATGCTATACTATGCAGTATAGCAGTATATGTGGGTTATGCAGTAGGTGTGGTATATGGCAACAGGTTCTTGTTGATGGTAATTCAACATGGCCACATCCTACAAAACATTAAACGTGGTTAGGTGACTTATTATGGTGCCATTGGCATCACAGAGGTGTCAGTTGGGGGTATTGCTTCTGTGTTTCTTTTTCTTATTTTCTGCGGCGGGGGACCGGTGGAGACAAGGATGTCTGGAGCCCCACAAGTTGAAAGAGACTTGTGTGATCATATATCAATTTAGTTGATGCTGAATATCCACAGTGATCATCTTGTTAATCTGACAATGATAACACAATGTTGCTCTTTTCTTAAGTCAGTATGGTTAGATGCCAACTAGTGAAGGAAGATACCATAAATTATAATAATATTTATCATGCATAACCTCGTGTTGTTCATGCCTTAAGCGTGCATGGTAAGATAACGAATGGTGGTGTTCAGAGTGTCTGTGAAGGTCATTGTTAACTGATGACGACAACGATGTTCCTCATGCCTCCATCAGCCATTCTCAAATATCATCAGTTACATACCATTTATGGTTATATTGGTTGTATGGTGATGGCAACAATGTTTATCTTGCCTCGAGCTAGTATTGCCAAGGTTTATGGTGTATGAAGCTTATAAAGGTTATATTGGTTAACTGACGATGGCAAGACTGGAGCTATCGGTTCACCCTTGTAAAGTCAGCTATTGCTGCATACTGCATAATGCTCTTCTTATGTATATAATAATAATAATAATAATAATAATAATAATAATAATAATAATAATAATAATAATAATAATGTTAATATTTAAATAATAATAATAATATTTATTAGGGGAAAGTCACATACATACAAAATGGTATACGAGAAGAATGTTGGATCTCTAGGTAGGACAAGTATATACTATGCCTCACGCCACTAATACACTCAGCGTTTCGGGCCGGACAATAGCACCACTGTCGCTCTCGTCACAAGTAATACATTGTCAAAAAAGAACTGGTTGGTCGTCGGATATTTTAATGGTCTATTCTTAAAAAAATTATCACGATCTTCCTCTTTTAAATTTAGGGTGAAAACTATTTTACAAAATATTCAGAGTCGGAACACGTCACTAGTATATAAAAAAAATAGAACAGCTTATTTAAATAATTTACATAAAGTATTGGAATAGTGATGGTTTATGCATAATAACAATTGTGGTATGTTTTGACAGGAATGACAGCCCTTCACTGGGCAGCCGCAAGTGGTCACAACAACACTGTGAAGGTCCTCCTCGACGCTGGAGCAGACGTCAACACTAAATCTGTTCTAATTGGTAAAAGTTACACATATGCATTCCAACATTATATAGCAATGCAACATAGCACACTGCACGTATCATGTGACAAAATTCAATATTTATATTTATAATTAGTACCATTAGAGATAATGTCTGCTAGTCTGTTGAAAGTCAGAGATCACACAGATGGGGCTACCCTTACCCAAATTGAAAGAGGGAATGGTCTGGGGATCAGGATGAAAATAGGCTGGTCGGTGTCACCAAAATTTAAAAGGGAATAACGTGCCAGTGCCCCCATTCACACCCCCATGGTGATTTTTGGCGCAGTCAGCTAATTATGCATTTAAATATTTTCAAAACAAATTTTTCAAATAATTATTTTCATATGGTAATATGCTGCATTCTTCACTAATCTCGGGAAAATTAACTGAAAACTTTTGCTGTCAATAATTTGCCCGTACTCCCATAAAACAGACGATCTTTACACAATATCAAAGGTTTCAAGCAACAGCTTTCTAACAGACTAAAGGGGAACTATTAGTTTTTTAGTATTACACACAACAGCGC
The DNA here is from genome assembly GCA_020271785.1 of Procambarus virginalis. Classification (NCBI taxonomy): domain Eukaryota; kingdom Metazoa; phylum Arthropoda; class Malacostraca; order Decapoda; family Cambaridae; genus Procambarus; species Procambarus virginalis. Next base: position 16,391 of record WNGS01002233.1, read on the forward strand.
TCCTCTTACTGCTGACCACACACACAAAGATAATTATATTTTTTTATAGGAGAAAGAGACAGACAGACAGACAAAAGAGAGATAAAAACAGATAAAGACAGATGCAGAGACAAACAGAAACTCAGACTCACAGCTAGAGATAGACAGGCAGAAACAGACTCTTTGTCTACCTGTCCTCTGTCAATGACAGAAAGAGAAAGAGAGGGGCAGAAACAAAGTCAGAAATAGAGATATAGACAATAGAGAGATGGACGGATATAGGTGGATGGATAGATGGATAAGAGGATGAATTGATAGATAAATGGATAGACAGATAAGTAGATGGATGAAGGAATAAATGCATAGATAGGTAGATGGATGGATAGACGAAAAGATAGATGAACAGATAGATGTAAAGCAGTTGGATGGGTAGTAGGAAGATGATTAGGTGCATATTTAGATAGGACTAGATATATAAATATATGGATAAATAGATTAATAGATAGGTGGATAGAAAGGTAGTGGATAGATATATAAAAGCTAGATGGATATATAGATGGAATGATAGATGGCTGCACAAAGGGTGGATTAAAAGATAGTTTTTGATATTATGGATTGATGAACAAAAAAATTTAATGAGGAATTGATGGATAGACATATCTATAAATGGATAGATACTTGCATAGATGAATGGATGGAAGGATGATAGATTGATGGACAGGTAGACAGACGGATCATAGATCGATAACAAGATGTTTTATGGATGGCAAGATGGGGAGATGATCAATAAATGAATGGGTTGATTTGTAAGTGTATACCCTGGAAACACAAACCGAAACTGTCTATATTTTCCGCTTGTTACAACTTGTAAAAAGTTGTTGCATCTGGGCTTAAAGTGTTATAAAAGTATTAGAACGTTGTTACTACTTGATATATTGGTGTTATAACTGGTTAGGTGGTGTTAAAAATTGTTCGAACGTTGTACCAACGTCGTAGTTTCGGTGTGTGTTTGGAGGTAGATGGTTAGATAGTTGGTAAGGTTGTTGGATAGATTGACCAACTATGATGTAGAGAAAAGTGGATAGCTAGACAGAGAGACAGATGGATGGATTGATAAATGAATTGATAGACAAATAGAGATAAATGGTGGGATATTTAGATGGACAGATGAGAGTCACACACAGACAGACCCGGGCAACGCCCGGTTATCCCTCTATTACATGCTATAGGAGAGAACCTTCGTCTGTTAAAATTTAGAGGCCACACGGTTAGGGGCTAGCCTCACGCAATTTGGCAGAGGGGATGGTCTGGGGAACAGGATGAACATAGGCTAGTTGAGCTCTCGAGACTTCAAAAGGAACTGTGTGCCAGTGCCACATTCAGACCTTTCCACGACGATTTTTGGCCGTGTCGGACAGCTACACAGCTATGTATTATCAAAACTTTATAGAAAAGCATTTAGGTAATATGGGCCATTTTTCACTGATCTTAGGAAAATTAACAGAAATTTCTTGTTGTCAATAATTTTTCCAGTGCATGAAAGGCCTCTCCTCTCCTCCGTTCTTTATCAGAGTAAGGGGTAACTATTCTGTTTGTAGTTCACACCACAACCTCTTTGGGTGGCTTATCTTCATTCCAATCAAATCAATCAAATGTTTAGCCACGGGAGACATCTCCCGTCACGCAGGGGTGCTTTCGCACCTCCACAGATCTCCAGTATCAGCTCTCGATACATGGTAATGGCTCAAAGGGCCACTACTTACGGGGTATTCATGCCAGTGCCATCCTCAGGGTGGCTTAATCTCATCAATCGGAATCAATCTACAGAGGGTGGGATCCTATGAGAGCGGCGCACCCTACAGGGGTGGGGATATATAGGGGCGGGCACCCCTACAGGGGTGGGAGATATGATGACGGGCACCCGTGACTAGGGGCAGTCGGGATATCCTGACGGAGCGGGGCACCCGTAGAGTGGTGGGGGATATGAGGGCGGGGCACCCGGTCAGGCAGGTGGGATATATAGCGATGCGGGCACCTCCCCGCCTACAGGGGCCTGTGGATATTATGACGGGTCGAGTCACCCGTTATCAGGGTGGGATATGAGGGCGGGCACCCGTACTAGGGTGGGTCGGGGGTGGGAATATATGAGGGGCTCGGCAGGCACCGTACAGGGGTGGGATATATTGAGGGCGGGCACCCGTCTACGCCCAGATATACGCATAAAATTATCTGTAGTAAATCTATTTATTATTGTATTGGAGTGAATGTTTCACGACTGTGACGCCCCAAAGTGGTGTGAGAGTTGACGGAATATCTCAGAATTTTTACTTTTGACGAAATTCTTTCTCATTTTTTCTGTATGAGGGACAATGTTCCTAAGCCATCTAATACGTTCCATCTTTATATAACTATCACCCATCGACTCTATCTTTATCTTACATTATCAATCTATTTCTCCATCTACTCTTCCATCCAACTATCTTTCCATCGATCTGAGCATCAAAATGAGCCTCTACCTCTCCTTCTATCTATCCATCTCTGTATCTACCAAATGTTGAATCAATATCTATGAACATCCATAAATCAATAAACATATATTCATCTATCTATCATCCATCTGTTCATCTATCCGTCCTTTTATCTATCTAGAAATCCATATACACATCCATTTATTCAACCATGTATTCATCAAACTATACTTCTATCCATTTATCTGTGCAATCATATCCATATATCTATCTATCTGTGTATCTCTGTCTATCTATATCATCCATGTATTATTATATTAAATGCAAGAATAATCACAAATACACAGTTGGCGTGTGTTGCCTACTAAAGTGGTCAAACACAAAAACATTTTGAATATTTGTTTTATTTTCCAGGAGGATACTAATCCATCTATATGTATGTATACCTATCTATCCCCCCTTCCTTATCCCATCCAGTATCCATCTTCTATTCACACACAAAAATCACAGTAGCGTGATTCATCAATGAACAAATCCACAAGGGCCGTGAAGAGGACTCGAAACCTGCGTCCGAGAGCATCCCAGACGCATGCCTTAATCGACTGAGCTACGATATGGAAGAGAACTGAAACCAGAAGTTCTATGAACCTACTTTGGCCATCCCTGCGCCTCTCCGAGATCACACATTACCGCGGTTTTTACACATATATCCTCCATGCACCTCACGAGACCTATGCAAACCGCCGTTCTCCCTCTTTAGCCCTTAACTTCATCAACACACGAAAATCACAGAAACCACCAAGTTCAGAAGAACTTCTTGTTCAATTCTCTTCAATCTGTCGTTGACTCAGTCCGATAATGGCCAGCGTCTGGGAATGCTCTACAGCCAGCAGCGTGTCGAATCCTGCCTCCCCACGGCCCTTGTGGATTTGTGCATTAATTCTCTCTACTATCAACCTTTCATACGCCTCTATCCATCTGATGTATAAATAAATCTAACCATCTCCTTATTTATACATCCATCTACTATTATTTGTACGCATCTATCTTTCTAACACAAATCAAAACATCACATCTATCTCCATTCATTATTAATCCATCCAACAATATATCTATTTATCCAAATCCAGCCATTTCTCTTACGTTAGTTATACTCATGCCAAAGACTTCGTCTCTCAATAGACATGTTCCTACAATCTATTTATCATAGATGGATAGATTATATATAACCTTCTTTATGCAACATTTATCTGTTCTGTCTCCTCTCTTTGTCTTTCTGTCTCTGAATATCTTTTCTCTGTCTGTCTGCCTGTTTTTTTTTCCTCCTGTATTGAGCGCTTTCTTATAAAACTCCTCATATCTTTATTCGTATAAAAATTATTTTGTAGTGTGTGGGTGATCACCTGTGAAGGGAACTTAAGGGTGTTAAATACTAAAAGGAAAATAATTACCCCTTGCTGTGATAAGGAACTTTTGGCTTGAAAAACCTTTAAAGCTGGGGAAGAATCGTCTCTGTTCGTATGTACGTATGTGGCAAAAAGTTTTTTGAACGGACGGACGGAAGGAAATGTCTGTCAATTTACCCAGAACAGTAAATAATGCTTCATATTACTATAATGAAAACAAATACTTTGAGCTTTTGTTTATAAATTATTTAGCTTCGTAGATGTAATACAGTAGCAAAAGTCTGTGTGTCTGGTTGAGAATGTGACCGAGGCATTGCTACTTAACTTTTGAATTCTGGCGACCCCAAAAAACAAGGTGTACTATCATGTACAACGAAAATTCACCTCGGCCAGGTACGGCTAGGTGGGTCCCAACGTGTGGCCGTCAAACCACCCCCCCACCACTTACAATACATTTTAATTGTAAATTTATGTTTCTGTGAATTAATGTCACAATCAATATGAACACTGCTTGATTCTTAGGACCCTGTGGGGTTTGGCATGCGGGGGGAGGACGAGCATGAGGGGCAACAAGGAGAGACTCCGAGGGGGCCGGGGCGATAGGCTGCGATCCAAAACCGGAGAGAGAGCGATCGACCACCGAGCGCGAGTGCGAGAGCGCCCAGGAAGAGAGATATGAGAGAGAGATGTAAGAGAGACCATCGGATGAGAGAGATATATATATAATCACTATATCTAATAATTATATACATCCATAATCATAAATATATATATATGTATATATATATATATATATCATATACTATAGTCTATATATATATATATATATATATAATTATATATATATATATATATATTATATATATTCCCATTCATTTTCCACTCACGGACCACACATATCTACTCACATGTGTGTGTGACCAATCTATAGGAGATTGACATATGTGTGAACCCCTCTAGTGGTAGGACGAAGAGAGACTATCAATCCAGAAATCTTATCATCAATCAGTCCACTATTCGGTATATCTATCAACCTATCATCTCTCTCAACCTATTAATCAGTCTATCTTCCAAACTATTTATCAATCTATCTGTTCAATTTTATATACATCCTTCTAATAAAGAATCTTTCCATTTATCTTTCCATCAACACATCTCGCACTCCATATAATTCAACTAGTTTATCCATCTATATAATGTCATTTTGTCTATCCACACGCCATAATTCATATACCCACCTAATCTGTCTATATCTACAACCCTTATCTATTGTTATCAGTATTCCCTTTATCTCCATTCGTATTATATGCCATTATCCCAACTATTCTTATCTATCTCTATAGATATACATCTATCAATTCATCTACCCATTTATCCATTCATCTACACATTTAAAATCGTAAGTTTTCAATTCTATCCATTCACACTTTGCATGTCCCATCTCTCTTTCCATCATCTTATTTCCATCATATAATTCTGTGTCCATCTATCAGTGTACGTCATTATCAATTTACTATCCCTTAGCTTTGTTTCCCCTCTATTCACCTACCACTCTAACAATCATGTCTTCGGTCTCGTCAATGCATTATTAATTTTATCTAATATACCTTCTATCCACTTACCATCACATGCTGCTTTCCAAATCTTTCTCCCTACTCTATTTATGAATTCTATCTATCCATTCGCCCCATTCAATCCTTCATTCATCTCTACATCTAAAGTATCTTTGCATCGATCTATTTGTCAATCACAACTATCTGCCTTATTTCCATCCATTATCTATCTGACTCATCTGTCTACCCCATAATATCCACCTAACTCTGTCTATCCAACACACCTCACAGTGCATCCCATTATCAATCCATTCAATCTATCCATCTACTTCTCTATCTATCAACCTCCAATCAACTTACTATCCTAAGCTGCTGTCAGTCTATGTCTACATTATGTCTCTATCTTTAGGTGTCTGTCAGTCAGTATCTCTCTGGGCCCCTATCTCTGTCTTGACTTCTCTCTTTATGTCTTTATATCTGTTAGTCTGTCTGCCTTTATTTCTATCTCTATCTGTCTGTCTCGTCTGCCTGTATTTCTCTCATGTTATCTGTCTCTCTCTCTCTCGAAAAACAATAATTGTCTATGTGTGGTGGTCAGCAGTGCGAGGAATTCA
>WNGS01002233.1:22435-40587 GCA_020271785.1 Procambarus virginalis
GCACGACATCAAAATGCTACCTGACACCCAGCCGATTCGCCAACCATTCTACCGAATCAGCCCGAGCAAACGGAAGTCATGCGGGCTGAGGTACAGTATCTCTTGGACCATGGACTGGCTACCCCCTGTGAGTCCCCCTGGGCCTCACCATGCATCCTGGTACCCCAACCTCACGGCAAAATCCGTCTGTGTGTACGGATTATAGGAAGTTGACCAGGTCACAGTGAAGGACGCCTACCAATACCCAGGGTAGACGACATTCTGGATGCCATTGGTAATGCCCGCTACCTGTCTCAGGTAGACCTACTAAAGGGCTACTACCAGGTGAGTTTAACGGAGCGAGCTAAGGACTGTCCGCCTTTTATAACCCCGTTTGGTCTCTACAGGTACAATCGCCTTCCCTTTGGACTCTGCAATCCCCAAGCCACCTTTCAGAGAGCTGTCAAACGCGTCATCCAGGCTTGGAAAAACACCTATGCCTATTTGGATGACATCGTGATAGATCCAACACATGGAGCGAACACCTGCTCCAGCTACGAGATTGTTCTACAAGCTCCTGAAAGCCGGCCTCACCATCAATTTGGGCAAGTCCACCTTCGCGAAAGGTAAAGTGCGGTAAATGGGTCATGTTATAGGAGTGGCAACCTGGGCTCCGTTAACATTCACATTCAGCAATCCAACAGTATCCACAGCCTACTACCAGGAAGCAGCTCCTGCGCTTCTTGGTCTTGCTTCTATTACAGTAGTTTGTGAAGAATTTAGCACTGTTGCAACCCCATTAATCACCTTAACCAGTCCCAAGCAACGGTATAATTGGACCAGAGAGCAAACCGTTGCATTCGAAACAACTCAAATTCCTCTTGTTCTAATCCATTCTCGCCTCACCAGATGTCAAGAAGCCTTTCATCCTCCATGTCGACGCCAGTGGTACCGGCATCGGAAGTGTCTTAATGCAGCAGCGAGGCGAGGAGGTCTACCTGTCAGCTACTACAGTTGCAAGTTGAAGCTCATCAGAAGAACTACATACTATAGAGAAGGAAACTCCTGTCCATCGTCCTGAGCTTACAACACTTTGCACCATATCGGCACGGTGCTAGGTCCACTACCATCTATTCGGACCACAACCCTCTGAGATTTTTACATCAAGCCCAATTTAATAACCAACGTCTGCTGCGATGGGCTTTATATCTTCAAGGCTTCAACTTAAAGATCTGCTACATCAAGGGGCTGATAACATCATCGCTGATGCCCTCTCCAGAGTGCATGAGGTAGAGGCAGCTCCACCTCCCACTCTACCTCCAGTGGACGTGATTCACCGAAACGGCAGGCTTCGGGGGAGAGTTGTGACGATAATCTCTTATCAGAGATTTAGCCTGCTATTTCTGCGAATCACTCCTGTCCTCATCAACATAAGATACGTTTTGTAGTGGCTAAACGTATTATAAGCTCGCCACACGTACCAGCAACTCCCTCCTTCCCCCACTCCAGCACCTGGTCGACGCGCCGAACCCTTCAACTGCATAACTAGCGACTGCGGCCATCCAGCTTCCTCATTGGCCGCCAACCAACACTCCACTCCGGCTCCCCGCCAATCACAAGACCTCGCCAGTTATTGTGGAGTCCCTTGCGTTTCTGCCAGCCAGAATATTGTGTGCTCGCAAGCTGTGAACTCCTAAGTGACTCACCTTGTGTGGTCAAATAGAGGTTTATAGTTAGTGCATATATTCCAGCATTCATATTTTACTTACTTTTGTATGTCAATTCTCCTCCCCATTAACGTAATCTATTTTCATGTTTATATTGTTTATATTTTTACCAGTAAGCCAAGATTTGGATTTGTTTCAATTGTGTTTTTTTTTATTGTTATTAAAATCCAATTTTTATTATTGTCTTTCGTAATTCCGACCTTACCACAGATTACCAATCACGCAGTCATTCTTTTTTTTCTCTTTTTTTTCCTTTTCTTTTTTTTATATATTACTATGTGGCCCAGCACTGACACCTGCTAGTTGGAAGACTGCCGACCACCATTTCCAACTCGTTACCGTCACAGGATGAAGACGTATTTTATTTGCAATTATAGATTCAAGTAACTTTCTCACAATAGACGTTAGGCTAATTGGTCGATAGTTTGACGCAAGAGATCTGTCTCCTTTCTTAAAAATTGGTACCACATTAGCAACCAATATTATTTTATATATTTCTTTATTTTGCATAAATGTCATCAATCATAGAAACTACTGTTATGCAACATGAGAGATTGTCACAAGGTCTCAAAGTTTGTTTAGCTGAGTTGAGCAGTAGTTGTTGGCAACCTATTTGCAACCCCCCCAAAAAATATCTAAAACCTGAAAACGAACGTTGACACCATTTCAAAATCTTTCCTGTACGTTGTGGTAACATACATTGTTTGATTGGAAACATCTTGGTCAAGGATCGTTGACAAAATAATGTTTCATGAACCGTCCCTTAAACCTAGTGTAGAAATCCAGTTGCCCAGAGTCTGATATTCTATGATCATCTCTGTTAATAGTTTGTATAGGCCTCTCAGTGTGCTGGGCACTGTATTTTTATGTTCTATACTGATGAAGTGCTGTTGATTTTGGATTATGGCGTCTGTGGGGTCCATTGGTTGGTGCGTCGGGTGTGGCCGATTACTGCCTGTCCTCTTCACTGCTGTTTATAACGTGACACATCCTTATTATTCTTTAAATAGTCTGTCGTAATGTCTACATGAGTCTATTTTACTTCAACATTCGTGTCATTATATGTTCTTAATGATTTCAAACTTGAAACATTTACTTTGTGGTGTAACAGTAGTAGTGTTGGTCACCAACTGGGAGTAGTGCGCTCTCGCACACTTTGTGTTGTAGCAGTAGTAGTGTTGGTCACCAACTGTGAGTAGTGCGCCCTCGCACACTTTGTGGTGTAGCAGTAGTAGTGTTGGTCACCAACTGGTAGTAGTGCGCCCTCGCACACTTTGTGGTGTAGCAGTAGTAGTGTTGGTCACCAACTGGTAGTAGTGCGCCCTCGCACACTTTGTGGTGTAGCAGTAGTAGTGTTGGTCACCAACTGGTAGTAGTGCGCCCTCGCACACTTTGTGGTGTAGCAGTAGTAGTGTTGGTCACCAACTGGTAGTAGTGCGCCCCCGCACACTTTGTGGTGTAGCAGTAGTAGTGTTGGTCACCAACTGGTAGTAGTGCGCCCTCGCACACTTTGTGGTGTAGCAGTAGTAGTGTTGGTCACCAACTGGTAGTAGTGCGCCCTCGCACACTTTGTGGTGTAGCAGTAGTAGTGTTGGTCACCAACTGGTAGTAGTGCGCCCCCGCACACTTTGTGGTGTAGCAGTAGTAGTGTTGGTCACCAACTGTGAGTAGTGCGCCCTCGCACACTTTGTGGTGTAGCAGTAGTAGTGTTGGTCACCAACTGGTAGTAGTGCGCCCTCGCACACTTTGTGGTGTAGCAGTAGTAGTGTTGGTCACCAACTGGTAGTAGTGCACCCCCGCACAACACTAGTTGGCGTGCATGAGGCAGGTGTTGGGAGCCTGTTTGGTTTAAACATAGATTATTTACTCATGTTTACTAAATGTATTTGGTAAACAAGTTAACTATTGAATATATTTATTTATTTTACATACATTGTATATGGATATATTCTGATCCAAGAAATCCCTCTGTTATCAGTAGGCTTGACCCACTGATAACATGGGAGCCGGTCGGCCGAGCGGACAGCACACTGGACTTGCGATCCTGTGGTCCCGGGTTCGATCCCGGGCGCCGGCGAGAAACAATAGGCAGAGTTTCTTTCACCCTATGCTCCTGTTACCTAACAGTAAAATAGGTACCTGGGTGTTAGTCAGCTGTCACGGGCTGCATCCTGGGGGTGGAGGCCTGGTCGAGGACCGGGTCGCGGGGACACTAAAGCCCCGAAATCATCTCAGGATAGGCTCAAGATAGGCTTGACTGGTCTAAAATGTCCAGGTTTGGTCAATGTGTTCTTTGTTCAATAATACACTTGCCCATGTCTAAAATAATACTCTAGACTCTATTAGTTTAAGTGGAAATTTTTGACAATTGCCATGATAATGGATTTCATGTGTGGTTGCCACGAGATATAGGGATGGGCAGACTGCGTTTTCTTACTTTCAAATGCCTTTGACACAGTACCACATACGAGGCTGTTACAAAAGTTGGAGAAACAGTCAGGAATAACTTGTAAGGTGCCCCTGTGGATACGAGAGTATCTATGCATCAGCGAGTTACTGTGAGAGAAGAGATCTTAGAGTGGCAAAATATCACCAGCGGAGTCCCACAGGGCTCTGCACTTAGACACATTCTGTTTCTGATATATGCAAACGAACTTCCAGAGGGTATAAACTTCCAGAGGGGGGTGTATAATGTTGAGTACGTACTTGATAGGGATTTTAATCCCTTAGTATAACTGCCTAACCGATTTATGTTATAAAATGGCCAAAATATACACAAAATACTTGGTAAGACGGATACTGGTGTTCCTGTGGTTGTGGAGGTGCTGTTGTGATTGTTGCTCACTTGTTGACATGTAATCTGGGTGTCAAACGAGTTTTGCCGGCTCATAAGGAGCCACCTCTACAACATGTTTTGTTCGTTATGTTTCAGTCTGTGTAGTGACGCTGCCTCCCTCCTTGTTCCAATGTTTTGGTTCTACTTCTGAGTTTAATTTAACAGTAACAAGGGAGTCAAGCTATACGTTTGGTGTAGTTAATTAGTCCTAGTGAACACTTTTTTATTAAGTTTAAACATTAGACCGTTGTTTAAAAGAAATAGAGTTAATATAAATATATGTCTTGTTGTTGACGTCACAGAATACCCGTTCTCTAATTTCTTTAATGGGTAACTTATGTTATTATGTGTGTCGGATTTCCGACATAATTGCGGGGGGGGGGGGGGGAAGGAACACGGGTCGAAGTCCCGGTAAGGACTGCGAACATTTTATTTCTCTCCTTCAGAATAATAGTGTTGTTTTAATTTAAGTTTGCATCGTTGTGCAGCAGTCCGCTCAGGACGCACCTCCTTACTGGCGTTTCTGTGCTGGAAGTCGTTGAACATCTTTTTTTCCTGCCAGTTCTAAAGAAACTAATTTCTCTAATGTTTTGAGAGTAGTGATGCCTCGGCATTTTACTTTCACTGTTCTCAAGAATCCCTGACTGTCTGGATGAACAGAGACGATTTAGCCTATAGGCCACTCTGAGCGTGGCCCATTGCTGTCCACCAGAACTATATCACCAGGGTTGAAGTTAATTCTGTTGTAGGGGTTGTTTTCCCCGTAATGATACTCCCCTCAGAGTAGTAAGGTATTTTCGAGTCCATACGTTATTCCACCGACTTTTCACCCCTGATAGATGTTTGAAATTGAAAATGAAATTGAAATAAGTTTATTGATGTAAAATACACACAAAGGGATGAGGTAGCTCAAGCTATTCTCACCCCGTTCAGTACATCGTGTTAATACATACATAGACACATATCACAAACAGTAAACATATTACCAAACATTCTGAGAGATACACATATACATTTCCTCCTTCACAAGTAGTATGGTATCAGACGTACACACAAAAACTTTTATGACCTAGGTATACTGTATAGACAATTTGCAAGAGACATGCAGATAATTCAACAAAAAATTACAGTCTTGGTGCAAAAATTCTTATATCTCTCAAGAATATCATCAACCTTTCCGTTGTGACACATCCAGGCTATTTGTTCAGCAACAGTTTTTATCTCAGTGTTTCTATATACATTAATCAAGGGACAACCAAGAACATAATGGGCAAGGGTGTGAGACCTTAACATACCACATAGTTTACACTTCGTGTCATTATCATGAACACCTATCCCATATTCCCAGTAATATTTGTACCCAAGCCTGGGCCGCATGTACACAGAGTCACTCCAAGCATTTCTCCTTTTACCATAAGTGAAATGGGTGTTTTGACTCACATACATGTAGTGTTGCATGGTTTGACTTCTCTCATACATTATATCTCTCCTCTCCACTTCTGCCTGTGCCTGAATATTTCTGATTTTGCTTCTAATTTGTCTCATTGTGAATTCGCATTCAATGTCAACTTGTGGTTTTGATGTGGCACATTTGGCCAAGTCATCCGCCACCTCGTTGAGCACTATTCCAACATGAGATGGAATCCACATGAATTTTACACTATGACCTTTCAGCTGTATCTCAGTTATCCTTTTCTTACAATCCTCAACTATGGACATGAAAACTGGGTTTCGACTGTTTAAGGACTCAAGTGCTCCTCGGCTATCGACAAATACAAAAACATTTTTGTCGTCATGACGTACTTCCTCCAAACACGCCAGAATGACCTGCAGTTCAGCTTGTGTGGATGATATATAATTACTAAGTCGGAGTTCAATTATCCTGTCCACAGTCCCAAACTCAGTATATTCTCTTATTAGGACACCACACCCTGCCCTGCCATCCTCCGCCACCGACCCGTCACAATATACATGTAAACTGTTGCCTCTTGGTAACCGAGATATCATGCTTCCATACAAACACCGTAATTGTCCCGGTTCATGATGAATCTTTTTCACCTTGAGGGGTACAATTTCGACGTCTATTTGCTGTTCTCTCTATAACTCATATTAAACAAATCAAGTAAGGGACTAGGTTTCATACCGGCTAAATAATTAAGAATGTCATACGTTACTCCATCTTTCCCCGGAGCAGTAGAGCTGCCACTTTTTATAGCATCCAGTAGCTCATCGTGAGTTATCTCAGTGCATGTTACAGATCTTGTATTTAAGGCACATAAAGTTACTCCATTTCTAATATTTTCCCATGACTCAATGGTGACTCTCGTGTCTTCAGGTAAGGACTCCATACCAGCAGCACTAGCCCATTTATCTACTAACTCATTAGCAACCTTCCCTGGATCTGAGTGAACAATGAATCTGGTCTTACAACCCCTGATTTTATTTACTGCTCTCCATATGTCTTTAAGGTTTTTAGTGTTACCAATGGACTGAGCAAAGTCTTGCTAGTATCTGACCGCGCCTCCTTCCTCACCTGACTGCATTCCCTAGCCACTTCCAACACTGAATTTTTCTCTTCATCCCCTCATTCCACATTTTAACCATTCTTTATGTGCACTCCGTAGCATTCTCTCCCACCCCTTGACTTGCTGATCATTGGAATATTTAAATTTCTTAGGTCCATGCGTCTTGCTTCCCCTGCCCCCTTTATTTTCCCTCTGTACTAATTTCTCTATGTTCTCAACCACGTCCTCGTAAAAAAACTATCAACGCAGAGAGGCGTGTATTGATGATACCAATCTCCCATATTTTGAATAAAATAATTTTTCATATCTTTATTAATATTTAGCCTTTTCCTTTGAAAGTGGACTTGTTTTTTCCCCAGTGGTAATTCAACGTTCAAGGCAAAAGTGGTCACTAAGTAGTTCCCGAACAACCCGAGCCTCCCCATAATCCCCTGAGAGTTTAACATGCAGGCATAGTCAAGCCATCCTCCCCTGATGCGAGTTGGTTCATCGTTTCCTAAGAGACAGGTATCTGGATGATCTTGTAGAAACTGTAACTACTTGACCCCATTAGCATTAATACTACCCACTGTCCCAAGGCTTGTGTGCCGAGCATTAAGGTCCCCAATTACCAGTGAAGGATTAGTATAAATGCAGTCAGGTAGATAGTTAGCGTCGAAGCAGTTCCTAGATACATACAGATTAACTACAATAAATTCCCCTTCCCTTAATGATAATTTAACACAGACACTCTCTATACCTTGCGTTTTTGATGGCGGTTCTACTAACTCTGCTGGTATGGAGTTCTTAACATAAATCGACGTCCCTCTGATGTTATTTGCGGCGAAGAGGTGAAACCCTTTATAGCCATTAAATTTCAATAAGCCTTCATTCCTATCCCCTGTCTCCTGGAGAGCTACAACATCAATATCATTTCCCATCACATACCAATGAATATCTGTAAGCCTGTTTCTTAAACCATAAACATTCCATGACAACACTTTCAGTCTAGGGTGATCCATTATTAAACAATTCACTGTCTAAGTCATCCCCAATAAGTTCACTAAATGATAGCCATACCTTGTATAACATCTCCTACCTCCTCCCAGGTTCACCAGTAAAAGCGACATTGCGTTTCTCAAGAAATTTTTTCAGTCCTGTGATGTCCATTATTGGCCCAAACGATTCCTTCATTTTATGTGTAATTATATAGTTCTTCCCTTCACTACGACTATCTTCAAACACACACACATCACTTTCCTTCATTTCATCACTCAATATGTCATTATTGCCCTCAACCACAATATACTGACTTTCCTTCATTTTGTGATTTTCCTTGACCTCCTGATCGTTTAATTTCGCCTCGATGGACTTGATTCTCTGCCCAAGATTTCGGAGGAACTCGCCAACGCACACACCTCCTTGACCATATCATTATGGCCCTCTTTCTGAGCCCCAGTAGCCACTTCACTCACCGTTACACTGTCACTGCCGGAGTCCTGAGTGTTGGCGTGGCTGCTTGTTGCTTGAGCCTGACTAAGTAAAGGTGACTCCTTTACCCACGCATTCGTCCGGTTCACTGGCACTGTTTGGGGCAGACTGTTTTGCTGTGCTCCTGGTGTCTGGGTAAGAGCTCTTGCCTGCTCTGTAACATTCACCGGCCGGGGAACATCCATACTCGGCCTCTTGCTACATACAGCCGAGCTGGCATTGTGAACACCTCCACAGTTGCAGCATCTGGGAACTATTTTCTCACCCAGATTAAGTCTGTTTCTACACACATTAGAGAGGTGAGACTTTCCGCAGAAACGACATCGTGGATCATGTTGACAGCTCCAGGATTTGTGCCCCCATCTGCAGCATTTCAGGCATTTTATGGGCTCTTCTACATACTTTGCTACATGCCTGTAGCCCGCCCTGGTGATGAACACTCTCTCAGGAACTTCACCTCTCACTAGAGCCACCACCTGATTCCTAGCTTCACCTTTAATAAGGTGACGCTTGGCCCACACAAATCGTTGGTCGTCGAGGATGAATTCGGGGTCTAGAATCTGAGGGTATTTATATATTATTACCTTCGTCAGCTTCTTGTTCCCCTCCGGTATTTCCATAACAATTCCTTCATATCCTTGCTGGGTAAGAAATACAACTGCCTCCACAGAACCTATCGTTAAGAAAGGTCTGTTCACACCTTCCTTCAGCAGGGGCTCGAACTTGCGGTGTTCTCTTCCAAGTCTGACTGTCCACAGCAGCTTCTGATGATAGGCCAGCGTGCATGAGGCAGGGAAGAGAAGCCTCCATCTCCGCTGACCCTCACCTTCCTGTTCCTGACATCGTTCTGTCCGGTCGCCGACACTGGTTTGACCAGTCTCGGCGTCGTTCTTCATTCTCTTGTCGATTCCGTTATGTGTACTATCACTGTCAACACTACGCCTTACATCCTGTCTTCTCCGTTTCTTCTGTTGCCTGGTTAGAACTTCTTGAAACTCACCCTCCTCGACTGACTGGCTGCTTGCTGAGTCCATGTGAATATTGCCGTGGGAAGTAGCCAGTTCTTATGGTGACTCAGTCTCCATCTCAGTACCCAGCTTTAAGACGTCGGGGCTCGTGGCACAATATCTCTTAAGAGTGTGAGGGGACGGAGGGAGGAGCGGAGCTACCGTGCACACCACCTTCTCACCACAGAGGTCGAACCCAGACTGGGTGCTTGAAACATTGTACCAAATCACTCTCTCGGACATACGAAGGATCCTCTGGTTCCTCGTCCGTAAGGGACACTAGGGTGCTAAGAGGTCTCCCATACATCAGATGAACTGGACTTAATGGTTCACGCTGTGAAACATCATCAGAGAGATAGGTAAGTGGTAACTTATTAACTCTAGCTTCTACTTTTATGACAACTGTTTGGAGCTCCTGTAGGTAAATCTTTGGCGGTGTAGGGTTTTCTGTAGAGAACGTTTCACCGTCCCAATCATGTGTTCATAGAAGCCTCCGTGCCATGGTGCTCAGGTGGTTTGAGTTTCCAGTGGCACTGCCGTTGATGTAGGGCTGTGCCTATCTTTGGGTGTGTCCAGATTTTCCTCAGACATGCTTCTTCTGCCACCAAGTTGGACCCATTTTCTGTGATCGTTAACTTAGGACAGGATCTACGTGAAGCAAACCTGTGGAACACCTGTAAGAATGCCTCAGCACTTATATCGGGAGTCACTTCTAGATGGACTGCCCTTGTTCTTGCACAAGTGAAAAGACAAATATATGCCTTTACTGGCCTTTTGTCCTTGATGCCTGTTATTGTTAGTGCTCCTGTGAAATCTACTCCTGTAGTCTCAAAGGGACGAATATGTACAACGCGTTCCTTTGGAAGTGGAGGAGATCCCAGATATGGACACACTCTGGCATCGTATCTCCGGCAAATAACATAAGATTTAATTATGGATTTTACAGTCTGCCTACCTTGGGTAGCCAGTACTGTTGTCTTAAGACTGTGAGAGTATCTAATACCCCATCATGCAGAGTGCAGTATTTGTGTATATGTAACACAATTAGTTTGCTTACTATGTGGTGACGAGGAAGCAATACTGGATTTTTTGCTTCCAGATCTATGTCAGCGTGCTGTAAGCGGCCTCCGCATCTGATTATTTATAATGTCAGTGTCTAACCAGAGACCCAGATCATTTGTAGCTTCTTAGGAACATTGTCCAATTCTGTCCCAATGTGTCTGTCTGAGCTCTTTTGACCCAGTACCTTAGGGCACTAGGGAATTTATGCTTGATTCCTATTTTCTTTAGAAAATCAAACACCACTTGGGTGACACCTATTAGTTGTTTATTCAGTTAAAAGTACCGAGTAGGATCAATTACCAAAGTCCGAGGTGGTTCTGGGTTCTCAGTGGGAACAGTGACATTGTCACAATGACTTGTGGCTTTTGTTTAGGCCACTGGCCGCTGACTTGCCACTGAGGTCCATTGAACCACATCTCTGCCTTTGTAAATTGCTGTAAAGTCAGTCCTCAGGAGAGATAGTCAGCTGGATTCTCTTTGGTGGGAACATATCTCAGTTTATACCCTGCCGACAACTCTCGTATTTCCTTAATGTGGTTACTTATGTAAGGATTTTTTTCTATTATTGTTTTTCACCCACTCTAGCACTGCCACATTTTCTGACCATACCATTGTTTCTTCAAAGTGGATGTTGCTTAAAGCCTTGATCAGATAATGAGCCAATCTTGATAATAGCAGTATGGCTGTTAATTCCAGTTGTGGCAGTGATGTTTTCTTTAATGGTGCCACTCTGGCCTTTGATGTGAGCAAATTGGCTTGCCCACTTGAGACCAGGTAAGATACTGTGCCATAAGCCTTTCCTAAGGCATCACAAAATACATGTAGCGTAATTGGTTCTTTTTCATTTACTGTGTTCCGAGGGAACTTGACAGACTCTAGGATACTTAAATCTTTCACTAGTCCTTGCCATTTTTCGTGTAAGGTAGGTGTTAGAAGATCGTCCCAGCCTATCTTTGGTGTCAACATAGCTGCATTATCAACTTCCCATTAATTAAGATCGGACTTAATGGTCCCAATGGGTCGAAGGGTTTGCTGACTTATGAGAGTAATTTTCTCATTGTTAAGTTAGTGGTATCAGGCTCCACTGACTTGATTGTCAACTGATCTGCTGTCGTATCCCATTCGACGCCTAGTACTTTTGTCTTCTCGGGTACCTGGTAGTCGGGAAACTCAGTTTCGACCAGTTGATTTAATTTAGCATTGTTGGAGACCCACGACTGGAGAGGCATATTTGCTCCCATTAATTCTCGATTGGCCTCGTGGTATATGTCCAACAGTTTACTTTCACTGCTGGTTTTCCTTTGAAATTGTCCACATACAAGTTGTTGCTAATTTCTGTTTTATTTGGGCTATTCGACTTCTTCAAGTGCATGTCTAAGGTATCGTGAAACAGAAACGAAGACGTGGCACCAAACAAAACAGACCCAAACCTGTAAATGATTAATTCACTGTTTGGATCATCAGGATCCTTGATCCATAGGAAGATGGTGTAGTTACGGTCTTTCTCTTGGAGACTTACCCTAAGGAAAGCCATACTGATGTCGGCCATCCCAATGCGGAATTTTAACAGCACGTCGTATAGCCTTTGTGTCAGGCTAGGACCAGTTTGAAGGCAGTCATTTAAGGAAGCACTACTCTGCCTTGTCTTGGCACTGCAATTAAATTCTATCCATAGTGGGGTAGTAGCTGAATTTCTCAGTACAAGGTGGTGTGGCAGGTAGTGCCCTACCTTTGGGTTATCATTTGCAACAACTTCGATAAATTTGTCATTGAGTTGTTTCTTGATTATTTCATGGTACAATTTCAAGTTCTCAGGATGTCTTTGTAAGCGCAACATATGTGACTTTAATTGGTTTTGTGCCATAAAAAGATTGACGGGTAGCTGAGGGTGATTCAGCTTCCATGGTAACCTGACCCAGTATTGATTATCTTTGTAGACAACTGAGTCCAGGTATTGTTTGTAAGTCCAGTCGTCATTTGGACTAGGCTGTTCAGAAACAATGCCAAGAGTTGCCAGGTCCCATAATATATGTACAGGGGATCAAGCTCATCCTCAAACATGTCTCTGAATTGTAGTGGAGACTGTTCTCCTAGTCATGCAACCAAAACTGGGCGGTTGCTATGTTGGTAGTCTACAGGTGTGGGTTGCTTCAGCCGTAATGCTGGGCCTGTTAGAAAATAGCCACCTGCAGACGGTAACAGGTTCCTTCCCTGTTTTTCATCCTTTCCTTTGATAAACTTATGGTAGACATCTGATCCCATAAGGATTCCAATATTGGAGAGGATATCTGGCATGATTTTGTCAGCCAATATGGTTCCCTTTTCTTCCAGGAATTTGGCTGTTGTCCCTAGACCATATACATACAGGTCTAATGGGAATTTATCTACTACAAGAGCTTGTATCGTTCGGACATAACCGCCTGAGCGTACTTTAGGTTGTACGACCTTGAAGACTCGGGCTCCTGAGTTAGGAATCCTGCAATGTCTATTCGTGTCTCGCGTACAGGCTTGAGTTTCAGGGCATCTACAAACTTCTCTGAGATAAAAGTCATTTGGGATCCTTGGTCAAATAATCCATGTTTGGTGATCTTGGACTTTCCATTTTTAATGATCAATTGAGCTGATTTATGATCAGACTTTGTTGACAAGACACTTATGTCAGGCTGTATGGTACAGAGCTGTACTGAAGTGGAAGTTCCTTCCTCCACCTGTGGTTTAGGAGACTTTGTACTTGAGTCCCCACAGAGTGCTGTATGGTGCTTACCCTTATGGCACCTATTGCATTTGTGTATTTGAGTTGCACAGGTATCAGGATTATGTGACCTTATACACCTGGTGCATTTACGTAACTTCTTGAGCCGTTTTATACGTGTAGCACGATCAGGGTAAGCTTTGCAGCTGTACATGATATGTTGTTCTTCACAGAACACACATGGCCTCCAGACGTTAAAAGCATCTTGGGGTAGTCACCGTTTTGGGTGACACATTAACTGTAGGTTTGACTTTGGAGGAACCCACTGCATATGTGCCCACTGTGAGAGTTTAAGAAATTGTATAAGTGGAATACATGAAATGGTTGAGGAATTGAGCTCGGAAAATTTAAGAATTTTCTTTAATCCTTTAAATCTTTATTCCTGTCGTGATATTCAATTAGGTCGCCTGAGGAAGGACTTACTTAGCTAACACACCAGTGTAGTAAGCAGCTCATTCCTCACTCTGGGACCAATTATGTACAATTGATTAGACGCGAGCAAACGCCGAGACCCCAAAAAGTTGAAATCCCCTCCACTTGGGCCGACGACCTTCGCCAATCGCCGAAGCGAATCTAACGAGTAGGTCCTGGGCTCTCACAACAATAATTTATTGCTGTGTGGTGCCGTATATTTGGTCCAAAACTCATGAATCAGTCTCAATTTTAATAGTCGAGTGTGACAGTACACTTGCAGGGCAATAATAATGTGTGGGGTGTATCGAAAAGACAGTGTTAACCATAACAACTTAGTTTATTCAATAAAGTACTAATTACTCCAACAAAAACAATAGAAATGTCAATGACGTTACTGGAAATCCTTCCTGTGACACTATCAATGACAGCTAGACACCAGCCCCTCGGACTGCATAATGAACTAACTGGAACATAAGCGTGACCACAGAGGAATCAACAAGCAACAAGAACTAACAGATCTATAATCACAATTACGACAAATGACAGAGTGGGTTCTGAAACACGTCTCCAGTAACCTCCTAACTGTTCTACGCCTCAGTGCAGTTTACACCTGCAATAGCGGTTGCAATGCAATCAAATCAGTAGTCTTTCAATGGCTAATGGGTTCACTGACAACTCCAGCAACCCTTCCTCAATTAATCATTACGTTAACACTCCGTCCCACGGACGATCAACAATCAATAACAATTTAATTTACGTTAATAACAAAGTAACATTGACGTTAATAACAAGGTAACATTTACGTTAATTTAATAACTCTTACAACTGTCCCTAATAATGCGGAAATTACACAACACTCTACCCGTCGAGCATTCAGTGAGAAAAATCCCATTAATCCCTGTACTTCCAGACAGCTGATTAATCTCTGTACTAGTTACGTTAATTTATGTTATCGGTTACTATCACTGAACGATGGTAAATTCTGATTTTACAATGTCCAAAGGGCTAGGAGAACGGTAATCACTCGTGATTACCTTTAGAGTAATTATGACTATCCTCATGATCAATAATTAAACAATTAAATACGCAACCTTTCACATTGGCTCAGCAATTTACATTAAGGTATGAATTCCGTCTGAGCCTTCCATACTCAGACCAATTCAGGTGGCTAATAACAGTAATTAGGCACCACGTTTACGTTATTCTAAAATGACGTTACTCCTCCCACGAGTCAATCAAGTGCCGGTACTTCCGGACAGATAAATAACGACGTTGCGTTAATGGAACAATGGAGCCTTCGTGTGAGTAGATCAAACAAGGATCAAGGTTAATTACTTTGACTTCCTGAAACACGTCAATTACCCGGCCCACTGACCGTTAATTACGACAGACAATACTAAAATTCTTATCTGGCTGGTGGCTAGGCTCCCTGAGACTACCGTAGCTGCTTTGCAGGAAAGTAACTTAGCCCAAACGTATTCTACGTTACTCAAATTGTCAAAGAACAAATTCTCTTAAAGCAATGGGCTTTCCGTTGGTTACGTTATATTAATTGCCTCGCAATCACCTCACTGAATACTGAACTTCGATGTCCTACCAGATAAACAGGAGAATATAAAACCCAAGTACTCGTCTACAGCTGAGTTCACCCACGACAATGACAAATCACACTAACAAATCACAGTGATTTACGTTACAATCCGGTTACAATGACAATACTGCAAAACCCAGTAAAATAACATACAGGACATGAACCCTCTAGAACACTGCCCCATAATGACTTTACTGAACTGCAATCAAATATGGTAATTGCTCAACACTTGCAGCAATCACCATGATTGACAACCCTTTTGCAATAACACACATGGCAAGTACTCTAATTTCCAAGTATTAGAATACTGCAAAACACTTACTTACTGTTGCAAATGACCAACAGTGCGCTCTAAATAACCCCTTAGAACACAGGTCCACACATTGCAATCACCACAGTAAATAACACAATAACACTGGGCACCGTGACACTACGATCATATATATATAATTACTGCTGACACATGTAGCCTACAGCTATCAAACGTTAATGAGAACACTTAGGAGATTTTGCACTCCTTAAATCACATGGGTGAGTGATTTGTCGATCCCGCAGGCCGATAAACACTCCCGAGAATTACGTTACTCAACAGAGCGACGGCTGTCACTCCAAACAGCCTCGTCACTCACCAAATTCTACCAAAATTACGTTAATACTGCAACCACAATTATATATAATCTCACTTGTCACGGCCCTGGGAACAAAACAAGAAATTAACACCACACTCTGGTATCACTCCACAATTTTCATTGGCCAAAAATCTCTGACGTTACACACGGAACTAACCTGAGCGCTCAGTACTGGAATTTCACACCTGTAAGACTACACATGGAATAATATCACTCCGTCCCACGGACGATCAAAAATTATTGAATTACCAGAATGGAATATAAATATTATGTATACTCTGTTCCCGTGTGTACCCACACACACACACACATACCGTACGTCTGCGTACACAAGACGTAGGTCCCTCTGGACTGACAAAATGACAACAAAGGGTGATTATCTCCTCGTCCACACTTCACTTCACCTCTACAGGTGCTTAGTGACAATGTGACGGAACACCTGACTTTGAATTCAAGCTTTAGAGACTAACTAATCACCAGAAATACACACATAAGTACTTACTCATTTATACTGCCGGCCTTACACACACCATCAGGCACCCCGCTACGGGTGGCTGACTCACAGTGGTGGAGATGGCTAGAGCGGTCCTCACGTGGTATCTTACGTACAATTGGCGCTATTCGAAACCCTCCCTCACAACACGGCTCGGTTCGCCCCCTCGACCCACCTTTGAAGCGCAGCGTTCGTACCCAGGTGACACGCACAATGTATATCGTCCTACACAAACATGGGAAATCTGCCTTAAAACACTAACACGAATTTCCCCATTCCCATCGACTGCAACAGAGCACTAGCAGGAATTTGATCGTCTATAATCACTGGTATGGGGATCCCCGAGTCAGTTACTGCTCGTATGCAAATTACCCCACTATCCCAGATCACCAGATCTCTACCCACTGTACACAATGTCTTTCTCCCCTTCGAGCGACGATTTCGGTCGGATTAAGTGACGACCTCCGTCGTAGATGAAGCAGGAGGTGAAGCAGTTGAGTAGTCAAGTCACCACGACGTCCTATAACTCAATTTGGCCGAATGAGTACAGAGAGCATCAGGAAACGGTGGCGGCTGTGTTCAGAATAACGTCTCGAGGGAAGGACACCAGCGATTCCCGCGTCCTCCTCGAAATAGCCAATGAGAGGAAGGCACATAGCGGCCTATCCCTCTCAACCAATCAGCGACTGTGTAGCATAGCCCCTAGGGCAATTTCAAGATGGCTGACCAACATGGCGGCTAAAGACGTTTACTAAGATGGTGGCTGTTTCCATGACGACGACTCAAGTGGCTAGCGCAGGAGGCCTACAACTCACCCACGCATGCGGCCTAGCTGTTCCCGTGCAAATCTTGAGTCCCTTGCTCCAAGACATTCAATAGAATGATGCTATCGGCATATCTCTGTCCACAGACGTGCTACCCCGGCCAGGGTAACATTTCTGGACTGCTGATGACTGGGGCTCTCACATGAGCCCAAACACTAGATGTTTCGGTTGCTGGTTACCAAACTTAAGTCCGCGCACTTAACAAGTGTACTGGCCTCCACAGGCATAATGTAAGTGAGCTGGTGAACCATCTCCTCACAAGTACAACTAGGTGAGGTCACACACATGTGCACACACGTACATGCGTGCATGCACACACAAAAACATTCATCCACTGAGAGGCGGGGTCCAAGAACTGAGGCTCAACCCAAAGGAAATGCGATTAGGGTTACAAATAGGACAGTGCTACTAGGTGAGCTCACACACATGCGCACGAAGCGCATACGCGCACTGCTGAGAGGCGGGGCCTAAGAACTGAAGCTCAACCACACATAAGCACAATTAGGTTACACCCCTCAAACACCGAGGTGCGCACAACTAGGTGAGCAAACACACACACACACACACACACACACACACACACACTACCTGGGGGGGCCAGGTAGCCTGTTGGATAGCGCGCAGGACTCGTAATTCTGTGGCGCGGGTTCGATTTCCGCACCCGGCAGAAACAAATGGGCAAAGTTTCTTTCACCCTGAATGCCCCTGTTACCTAGCAGTAAATAGGTACCTGGAAGTTAGTCAGCTGTCACGGGCTGCTTCCTAGTGTGTGTGTGTGGTGTGAAAAAAAAAAAAAAGTAGTTAGTGTAGTTAGTAAACAGTTGATTGACAGTTGAGAGGCGG
>WNGS01002233.1:68603-100095 GCA_020271785.1 Procambarus virginalis
GCCGAAAGAGCAAAGCTCAACCCCCGTAAACACAACTAGGTGAATACAACTCCATTCTCAAGTCGATTGTGATGAGGGAGTAGAGACAGGCAATAAATAGGCAAGAGAGAGTGAGGAGCAAAGTAAGGTGTAGTAGAGGGGAGTAGGAAAACTAATAAGAGCTGCAGAAGGCCTATGTGCATAACGAGGCAGCTCCTATTATAACCACCGAATGAAAAGGAGACAGGAATAGGAAGAGGATAGCAAGGGAGCGTAGGAGAAGAGATAAAGAAAAGGAAAGAGAAAGAAAGAAAATAGGAGAAGTAGGCTTATGTGAGGTCACGTTGTTTAGAAAGATTAGAGCATTTGAGTATGTACTGTGAAAGGGAAGAGTCCACAGCAACAAAGCCAGGACTCAAGTTGATGTTGGGTACATGTGTATTAGAGCCGATTCCACAAGACGGCGTCTGTGTAGAGTAGAGGCAGGAAAGACTATTTTGGAGGAAGACCAATCAATGGGGTGATTAGAATCCCTCACATGCAGCAGAAGAGAGCATTGTTAGTGTCTGCAGACTTAACACTTCTCTTGTGTTCTTTAAGTCGTCATTCCGTGTACGGCCAGTTTCGCCAAAGTATTGGAGAGGACAAGACGAACAGGAAATAGAGTAGACACAGCAGCAATTAGAAGCAGGAGGAGCAGTGTGAACTAGATTGCTACGAAGTGTGTTAGTTGTCGAAAGGCGAGTTTAATGTCAAGAGGACGCAAGGTATTGGTAAAAGTTTTGAGTTCAGATATGAAGGGAAGGCATAGTACAGTGCTACTAGTGTTGGAAGCAGGTTTAGGATGAAAGAAATTCGTTTAGCTTGAGAGTAGGCACAGTTCATGAAGTGCAAAGGGTAACAAGGCAGGCGGAGAGAATGATTTGTAGATAAGGCAATTTCAGAGTCAAGAAACTGAGGGTCGCTGATGCGTAGAGCGCGGAGGAAGAGAGAGACGAGGACACTTTTCTTAACAGAAGGAGGATGGTAGGAAAAGAAGTGAATGTACATGCCACTATGCATGGGTTTACGGTAGACAGAAGAAAGAAAGAGAACCCAGACACAGAGCGTGAACATGAACGTCAAGAAAGGAAGGAGGGAATTAGATTCCACTCAACTTTAAATGGATAGAAGGAGCCAGATTGTTAAGAGAGGCGAGGAAAGGCTGGAAAAGATAAGGTCATGAGGCCATAAAGCAAAATCTCATCAACATAGCGAAGCCAAAGAGAGGGACAAGTATCAATAGAAGGAAGAAGAACAGTTTCGAGTAGTATTCCATGGAGAAATTAGCAAGAACAGGGGAGAGAGGGGAACCCATAGCAACCCCGAAAGTTTGAGTGTAATATTACCGTGAAAGAGAAAGAGTTAGAGTCAACACAGAGTCTAATGAGATCGAGGAAAAACGTCAGTAGGAAGAGGGAGAGGAAGAAGGCCCTCTGTCGCCTTCTGTCTAACCCTTCAATTGCGCATCGCATCATATGATGCGTTGACCGACTTGCAGAAATTGCACGTCGCATCATATGATGCGTTGGAGTACTACGCAAGATTTAAACGGCCCGCGGATACACGGGGTACACACACCTTCATCAGGCTCTTGTAAACAGATGCCATTTTAAAAAAAAAATCGTGGGCCAAACTCCGGGTGTTAGGGGCCTCAGTATCGAGTAAGCTACCAAGCCTGACGCACGCAGCATGAGCTCACAGCACTGCTGTTCAGCTTGTGACCACAGCATCGCCTAAAAATGCCATAATATACTTGTTCATGCTATTGTGTAGCGATAATATTATTACAGAAGACCCTGACTGTGATAAAACTGACCATGGGTCTGATAATAAGAGGATTGTGATGATATTTAGCGCTGTGCTCCATGGAGGGAGGAGTAATGCTGTGGGAGGGAGGGTGGTGGCATTGTTATCTGACTGTGTGTGGCCACCTTTTATTGACTGCACTCAGAATACCAGCTTAGCGGTTCGTTATGGTGAACACAAATGTAGCTACGTATATATAACGTGTGTATAGAGAGTATAAACAGCAAGAGTAGGAGGTTGGGAGCCGCCATTTTGGTGAGAGGAGCGTCGTCTGCAGGAATTATCGTGTTGTTTACTGGTGATCACGTCTTTGGGCACCATACCAGTTTACTTGTACAAGTTTGGTGAATAAAACCGGTAGATATTTATATATAATGTGTGTATATAGCGTAATAACACCACAAGCAGTATTGTTGGAGGAGAAATAGTGCGTGTGGCCTTGAGGGCGGCAGCCATCAGCTGACTGTGAGGTCCATCAGTGGCAGTGGCAGCCAGTGGCGGGCTGCCACTGCCACTCAGCATACCAACTTAGTGATTCGTTATGGTGAACACGAATGTAGATACTTATATATAGCGTCTGTATATAGTGAATAAAAGCAAAAACAGTATTGTGGGAGGAGAATGTGGGCGAGTCAGATGACTTGAGGGAGGGCGTGAGTGGCTGGCTGGTACACGGCGGTCACTCCTCGTTACTTTTTTGACTCATAATAGCACTTAGTGGTTCGTTATGGTGAACAAAACATGCAGATACTATATATAACCTGTGTATATAGTGTAACAACCGACAAAGTATTTGTTCACTGTTTGATGAACATAATTGAATCAACAATATGCACACCATATTTTTGAGTACAGCGATGATTCACCCATTTCATTATATAAATATATCACACTACACACTATTGAATAATATTACAGCAAAAAAACTACGAAAAATCAATCAGAGACATTGAAATAATTAGGCAATTATCTCTTTGTGGCAACTCTGGCCTGACAGCTGGCGATCAACAGACCGCCTGGGACGCATGCTGAGTGAGCGCCTGTTTTGTGCCAGACTTCCCTGCCCTATAGCGGCCAATATATTCAACTTACGATTTTTTTACTATTTTTCCCGTGATCAGTGAACACAATTAACAGGTTAGGAAGAAAAAATATTTTTTTTTTTTTTGTATGCGCCTGTGGGTGTCAAATGGTATATAGCTATGCGCCATTTAAGGGCTAAGGAAAGAGAGAACGTCATCGAGCGGAACATTAGTAAACAGAGAGTCGACATCAAGACTAAGCATCTTACAAGAGGGGTGCAGGCACAGTCTTTCTATGAAGTCCTGAGAGTGACGAAGGTGGGCAGGGGAAAAAGTGCCAAGGTAAGGCGTCAGGGTTTTAGCGAGCCAGGAGGCAAGAGGATAGCTGACAGAGCCCCGTGAAGAAATGATAGGACGAAGAGGAACACCTGGTTTATGAGTCTTAGGAAGCTTCAACGCCTGATCTCCAACAGTCCTTGGGCCAAATACTCTCTCTCTGACTGTGTTACCAACCTTTCATCCTACTCTCTTTCTAGGCACCAACAAGAACTTCTTGGCCTTGGTTTGTCTTTTGCTACTTCCCCTGGCCCACGCTGTGGCATTGATCTCATTAGTTCCTTTGACAGGTTTGTCAATTCTAACTCTAGTACTCTTTCGGACCTGTCTGCCTTTAGAGGGGCCCTCATCCCCGTTCATGACAGCTTGTTTTCTAAAAATCACCACCTTCCTCGTCGCTTCCAGCTTGCCCTTGTGTCTCTGAAATCTAACAACTCTATTCTTATCCTTCCGTCCGACAAAGGCAATTCGGTGGTTGTCCTTAACCGTGAGGACTACCTCCGAAAAGCAGATGTCTTGCTCTCTGACTCTCGCACTTATGCTCCTCTGACTTCTAACCCTTTGGATCGCCTCAAAACTTCCTTTAACCGCAAACTAAGACAGCTCTCTAGTCTTTGTCCTCCTGACTTTGATCTCATTAAACGTTTCCATGTCATCTGCCCTTCTCTTCCTTATTTCTATGGTCTTCCTGAGACTCATAAACCAGGTGTTCCTCTTCGTCCTATCATTTCTTCACGGGGCTCTGTTAGCTATCCTCTTGCCTCCTGGCTCGCTAAAACCCTGACGTCTTACCTTGGCACTTTTTCCCCTGCCCATCTTCGTCACTCTCAGGATTTCATAGAAAGACTGCGCCTGCAACCCTCTTGTAAGATGCTTAGTCTTGATGTCGACTCTCTGTTTACTAATGTTCCGCTCGATGACGTTCTCTCTTTCCTTAGACAGAAGGCGACAGAGGGCCTTCTTCCTCTCCCTCTTCCTACTGACGTTTTCCTCGATCTCATTAGACTCTGTGTTGACTCTAACTCTTTCTCTTTCAACGGTAAATATTACACTCAAACTTTCGGGGTTGCTATGGGTTCCCCTCTCTCCCCTGTTCTTGCTAATTTCTCCATGGAATACTTCGAAACTGTTCTTCTTCCTTCTATTGATACTCGTCCCTCTCTTTGGCTTCGCTATGTTGATGAGATTTTTGCTTTATGGCCTCATGACCTTAATCTTTTCCAGCCTTTCCTCGCCTCTCTTAACAATCTGGCTCCTTCTATCCATTTCAAAGTTGAGTGGGAATCTAATTCCCTCCTTCCTTTTCTTGACGTTCATGTTCACAGCTCTGTGTCTGGGTTCTCTTTCTCTGTCTACCGTAAACCCATGCATAGTGGCATGTATATTCACTTCTTTTCCTACCATCCTCCTTCTGTTAAGAAAAGTGTCCTCGTCTCTCTCTTCCTCCGCGCTCTACGCATCAGCGACCCTCAGTTTCTTGATTCTGAAATTTCCTTTATCTACAAATCATTCTCTCGCCTTGGTTACCCTTTGCATTTCATCAACTGTGCCTACTCTCAAGCTAAACGAAATTTCTTTCATCCTAAACCTGCTTCCAACACTAGTAGCACTTCCCTTCATATCTTCCCTTCTATGCCTTCCCTTCATATCTGAACTCAAAACTTTTACCAATACCTTGCGTCCTCTTGACATTAAACTCGCCTTTCGACAAACTAACACACTTTGTAGCAATCTAGTTCAAACTGCTCGTCCTGCTTCTAATGCTGCCGGTGTCTACTCTATTTCCTGTTCGTCTTGTCCTCTCCAATACTTTGGCGAAACTGGCTGTACACTGAATGACAGACTTAAAGAACACAAGAGAAGTGTTAAGTCTGCAGACACTAACAATGCTCTCTTCTGCCATGTGAGGGATTCTAATCATCCCATTGATTGGTCTTCCTCCAAAATAGTCTTTCCTGCCTCTACTCTACACAGACGCCGTCTTGTGGAATCGGCTCTAATACACAATGTACCCAACATGAACTTGTGTCCTGGCTTTGTTGCTGTGGAATCTTCCCTTTCACAGTATATACTCAAATGCTCTAATCTTTCTAACAAACGTGACCTAACATAAGCCTACCCCTCCTATTTTCTTTCTTTCTCTTTCCTTTTCTTTATCTCTTCTCCTACGCTCCCTTGCTATCCTCTTCTTATTCCTATCTCCTTCTCATTCGGTGGTTATAATAGGAGCTGCCTCGTATGGGCCAATAGGCCTTCTGCAGCTCTTATTATTATTACTATCCCCTCTACTACACCTTACTTTGCTCCTCAGCTCTCTCTTGCCTATTTATTGCCTGTCTCTACTCCTTCATCACAATCGACTTGAGAATGGTCCAGGACGGACCGAAACGTCGTCGTCTCTTCACCTTCTAGTGTGTGGTCTGGTCAACACTTGTAACCAAGTCTGAGTCTATGTATGGCTACTGCAATACTCCGGATATCTTTTTGTGAGGCTTGAAAGAGGAATAACCAGTGGCTTGTTCGTACCATATCGCAGTGGATCTTCCTTCCGCTACTTTGGCTCTGTGGCGACTTTTGATAGTTGAGAATATTTTCTTCTTGATTTGCTCCTTAATCTGTGAAAAACTTGGAGGTATTTGAACCTGTACAACAGGTATATCAGTGGCAGTTTATGCTAGTGAGTCCGCCTTTTCATTACCATCTATGCCAATGTGACTTGTTATCCAATTGAAGGTGATTGACAGCCCTAGATTATGGGCTTCTTTTCCTATATGTTGAGTTTCTGTGAGGAGTTGTATATTATCTCTGTGCTGACTGGATAACAATGCCTGGAGCGAAGTTTTAGAGTCGGTATGAATGATTTCATTCTTAGGTTCTCTCTACGCGATCTTAAAGATGCTCCCAGCATTGTTCTACGAGCATCATTTTGAGACACTTCCAGTTTCTCCCATTGGTTATCACTGAGGGGTGTAAGAGCAGGGGCAGCATAGTCAATGAGTGACCTAACTGCTAGAACGTAGTACATTTTGAGTACTGGTAGAGATGCACCATCTGTAAGTCTGGTCAGAGAGCTCAACGCTGAGTTTCTGGCTTTACAACGTTGCCGAAGATATTCTATTTCTTGAGTGAATTTCAACTGGTTGTCTATTATGACTCCTAGGTATTGAAAAGAGGTAACCCACTCAATTTCATGTCCTTGTATTGCGAGTCTGATGTCTTAAGTTCTCATTTTAACGGCCATTGCTTCTGTTTTAAAGCTGTTTATTTTCACTGCTATGCGTTCCGCTTCCCTGCTGTTAATATGTAGGCATTTTTGTGTATGGTTCCTGGTGCCTTTGCCATTGATGATAACCACAAAGTCATCTGCATAGTTAAGAAGTTTGACTTTTGGTAGCTTGAGCTTCATGAATTGTTCCATGAGACAGTTGAAGAGGAAGGGGCTTAGTATTCCTCCCTGCGGAGTTCCATTTTCCAGCCTCTTTGAGGTCGATGTTTTTCCTTGGAATTTGATTTTAGCTTCTCGGTTAATCAGGCTTTATTTGGCAAAGGCAAGAGCGTGTTCTTTGATTTCCATATCCACAAGACAGCACAGTGTAGCTGGAGCACTGGCTAACTCGAAGGCTTTTTCAAGGTCTAGAAAATAAGGATTCCAGGTTTGTCATTGATTTGATCAAGGAGGGAGGTAAGGCATTCTGTGGTTCCAACACCTTTTCTGTAAGCAAACATATTTTGGTGTAGTGGATTGGCTGCGAAGGTATGCATGAGGAGGCGAAGGCAATAAATAGGCAAGAGAGAAGTGAGGAGAAGAAAATCTACGAAGAAAAAGCAAGGCAAAAGATACGAAAGGTAAGGTGTAATAAAGGAGATAGTAATAGGAATAAGAGAGAGATCGTAAGAGAAAACAAGGGAAAGAAAAGGAAGAAGGAAAGAGAAAGAAAGATAAATGGAAAGGGAACCTTATGTTAGGTCACGTTTGTTAGAATGTTTGGAGCATTTGAATATGTTCTGTGAATGGGAAGAGTCAACAGCAACAAAGCCAGGACTCCAGTTCATGTTGCGTATGTTGTGTATCAGAGCTGATTCAACAAGACGGCGTCTGTGTAGAGTAGAGGCAGGAAAGATTATTTTGGAGGAAGACCAATCAATAGGATTATTAGAATCCCTCACATGACAGAAGAGAGCATTGTTAGTGCCTGCAGACTTAACACTTCTTTTGAGGTTCTTGACGTCTGTCATTCAGTGTACAGACAGTTTCACCAAAGTATTGGAGAGGACAAGACGAACAGTAAATAGAGTAAATACCAGCAGCATTAGAAGAAGGAGGAGCAGTGTGAGCTAGATTGCGACGAAGTGTGTTAGTTTGTTGAAAGGCAAGCTTTATGTCAAGAGGACGAAAGGTATTAGTAAAAGTTTCGAGTTCAAATATGAAGGGAAGTCAGAGCACATTGCTACTAGTGTTGGAAGCAGATTTAGGATGAAAGAAATATCGTTTAGCTTTAGAACAGGCACAGTTGATAAAATGAAAGGATATTTAACATTAAATGAAAATAATGAAATTAATTTAACTGTCCATTATTATGCTGCTACTGTTTTATTTCTACACATATACGAACATAAGAGCAAAGGTAACTGCAGAAGGTCTATTGGCCCATACGAGGCAGCTCCTATTTATAACCACCCAATCCCACTCATATACATGTTCAACCCACGTTTGAAACAGTTGAGGGATCCCACCTCCACCACATTTAGCAATAATTGGTTCCACAAATCAACAACCCTGTTACTGAACCAGTATTTACCCAAGTCTTTCCTAAATCTAAACCTATCCAATTTATACCTATTGTTTCGTGTTCTGTCAAGTGTTGATACTTTAATAACAATATTAATATCCCCTTTAATCTGTCCATTCATCCACTTGTAAACCTCTATCATGTCACCCCTAACTCTTCGCCTTTCCAGTGAATGCAATTTAAGCTTTGTTGATCTATATTCATATGAAAGATTTCTAATTTGGGGAATTAACTTTGCCATCCTACACTGGACACGTTCAAGTGAATTTATATCCATTCTATAGTAAGGCGACCAAAATTGAACTGCATAATCAAAATGGGGCCTAACCAGAGCAAGATATAGCTGAAGAACCACACCAGGTGCCTTGTTACTAAGGCTTTGATTAATAAATCCCAGTGTCCTATTTGCCTTATTACGAACATTCATGCATTGATCCTTTGGTTTTAAATTTTTACTAATTATAACTCCCAGATCCCTTTCGCAATTCGACTTCGCAATCTCAACATCATCTAGCTCGTATCTTGTAACTCTATCATCATTACCTAGCCTCAGAACTTTACATTTATCAGCATTAAACTGCATCTGCCAAACTTCTGACCATTTCAAAACCTTATTTAGATCAACTAGTGAAGGGATTCTTAGTTAATTTCCCTACCGATTTTTATATCATCGGCAAATTTGCAAATGTTGCTACTCAAACCTGAATCTAAATCATTTATATATATTATAAACAACAGAGATCCCAGGACAGAGCCTTGAGGCACTCCACTTAAAACATTTTTCCACTCTGACTTAACCCCATTTATACTAATTCTGTTTCCTTTGGTATACCCATGCCGTTATTCATCTTAATATAGCATCCCCAATACCATGAGCCTCTATTTTTTTAATCAGTCTTTCATGTGGCACTGTATCAAAAGCTTTCCTAAAGTCAAGGTACACAACATCACAATCCTTACCACTATCAACTGGCTCAACTATGCTGGAATAAAATGATAGCAAATTTGTTAAACATGAACGGCCATTTGTAAAACCATGTTGCGACTCATTTATTAAATTATGTTTTTCAGGATTGTGACGATAATCTCTTATCAGAGATTTAGCCTGCTATTTCTGCGAATCACTCCTGTCCTCATCAACATACAAGATACGTTTTGTAGTGGCTAAACGTATTATAAGCTCGCCACACGTACCAGCAACTCCCTCCTTCCCCCCACTCCAGCACCTGGTCGACGCGCCGAACCCTTCAACTGCATAACTAGCGACTGCGGCCATCCAGCTTCCTCATTGGCCGCCAACCAACACTCCACTCCGGCTCCCCGCCAATCACAAGACCTCGCCAGTTATTGTTGGAGTCCCTTGCGTTTCTGCCAGCCAGAATATTGTGTGCTCGCAAGCTGTGAACTCCTAAGTGACTCACCTTGTGTGGTCAAATAGAGGTTTATAGTTAGTGCATATATTCCAGCATTCATATTTTACTTACTTTTGTATGTCAATTCTCCTCCCCATTAACGTAATCTATTTTCATGTTTATATTGTTTATTATTTTTACCAGTAAGCCAAGATTTTGTATTTGTTTCAATTTGTGTTTTTTTTTATTGTTATTAAAATCCAATTTTTATTATTGTCTTTCGTAATTCCGACCTTACCACAGATTACCAATCACGCAGTCATTCTTTTTTTTTCCTTTTCTTTTTTTTTATATATTAATATGTGGCCCAGCACTGACACCTGCTAGTTGGAAGACTGCCGACCACCATTTCCAACTCGTTACCGTCACATATTAAATGGGGGCCTGTCCACAGAGCCACTATTAAATGGAGATCTGTCCACGGAGCTTCACTCAGGTATTGGTAATTGTGGTAAGCACACTTGGCTTTCATTTCCCTTGCTTCCATTATTCACATTAATCATTCTTTATTTTATATGGTGCTGTGTATATTGTACATTACAGGAATAGCATATGGTGAGAGTGAGACAACTTTGGATTACGTGGTGACTGTAGGCCGCAGTCATACTCTTAATTGGTCGTCTCCCCCTTCCGTGTTATCCTCCGTGTTTAACATCTTTGTCCCCCAATATTTCTCACTTTTTGACAGATTATCACATAGGTACCCTGGTACTGTGGTCTGTCTCCGGGTCAATAGCACCCAAGTCCTGCAATCCGACTCTAGGAGGAAAAAGAGGGCTTTAGATCCTCTAGCACGAACTATTATTGGCGAATTGGGACCTCGCCGATAGTTCTCGTCACCAGTTGACACTCGCACCCCTACTCGTCGGTCAGACTGATGGTATTTACTAAAAGGTAGGGAATTGGCGTTTCTTTTGAGCACAAAGTTCGCTAATTCTGTAAATACCATATTCAATTTCAGTGGGTACCATTGCTTATGTTCTATAGTGACTTGGCAAGGTATGACTACATTTTTTGGACTACCTCATTTATTTTGAAGCCATTTAGTGTTTCACTTGTATTTTAAACTTAGTTTTCACTAATTAGTAGGATTTTCTTGCCTTTATCCTCCCATAGTGAGTACCAGGTACAAGATTTCCTGCGACCTTATTCATTTACCATCTTGAATTTACTTTAATTATTAATAATTCCCCACAGGATAGGTATCAGTTGCCACGTTTCCTGTTTCTGACACTCGCCATATTCTCACTATATTCATCTCCTTTGTTTTGCTATATTTTCACCATGTTCCGCTTACAAGCTTTCATAGCAAATCCAGAAAGAGAAATAGGGACCTTACGTCAAGCTAAGAGGGTCGATTTGTTAACTCTTGCACATGAGTATCACTTAGAAGTTCCTGATGGAGCCAACAAATTTGCCATTAATAATATGATACTGGATCACCTTGCTGAGGAAGATATTATAGATTCTTCTACTCATGAACAGTACATTATTTCAGATAAAGATGACTTGAGAGCGATAAAGCTCAGATTGGAACTTGCCAAGATCGAGCTACAGCAACAACAAGAAGCAGCTGCAATCAGAAAGGAAGAACAAACGCGTGAAGCTGCAATCAGAGAGCGTGAAGCTGCCCTCAGAAAGGAAGAACAAACGCGTGAAGCTGCCATCCGGAAGGAAGAAAGTGAAAGGGAGGCCCTACTCCTCAAAGGACAGCAAGAACGTGAGTTGGCCTTATACCAACAGCGACTAGAGATACAACGGGAACACGACCAACGACAGGCAGAAGCAATGCTAGAATGTCGTAACCGAGAACTCACGAGGGACGCTGCACACCAAGCTCAACTCCAACAAGCGGCAGCTAGTCTTCCTCCCAGTTTCAATATCTCCCATGCAAGTAAGTTAATGCCCCCGTTCCTCGAAACGGAGGTTGATGTGTTCTTTACCACTTTTGAGACCCTTGCTGTTCAACTTAATTGGCCTGACGACCAATGGGCTACCCTTCTCAGAGTACATTTAACAGGTAGAGCAGCAGTCACACTCAGCACTTTGGCTTCGGAAAACGACTACACCACCCTGAAACAAGCTGTGTTGGACGCCTACCTTCTCTCCACCGAAAGCTATCGACGAAAGTTTCGTGACTACGTCAAGGCAAGTACCACCACCTTCTTAGAATTTGCTAACACCAAACAAAGATATTTCATGAAATGGCTGGAGGCAGCACATGTCTCTACTTTTTCAGAACTTGTCAACCTCATACTGGTTGAAGAATTTTGAGACGTGTACCTCCTCCTGTCCGCCTATACTTAGCAGACAAGGAAGAGACGGAGTTAGTGAAGTGTGCGAAGTCAGCTGACACTTACAGCCTCATCCACCGGCTGACTCCAGATCCTACCAGCAAGAAGTCTTGGTACAGTTACGAGAAAGCGAGCCCAGATCAAGGTACCTCTCAACTGTACTGCAGGTATTGTCGATTATATGGACACACCATTGACAAATGTGGTAAGTCCCAATTTAAAGGTAACGTCGAACCCCCTAAGTCTAAAACTACTCACCCTAAGTCCGGTAAGCCTGTAATGAATGTTGGTGTTCATGCTAATGATCTCTCTCTCTTTACCAAGCATCTATATCCAGGAACTATCTCTACCCACGGTTCAGATTCAGAGGGACGTTTCGGACTTAAGATCCTACGGGACACAGCGGCTCTACAATCGATCGTTTTGAAATCGGCTGTGCCCAACGTCGCCTACACAGGAGAGACTGTGTTCATCACTGACCTTACTGCTACAACTCCTTATCCACTTGCCCGAGTTTACCTGGATTGTCCCTTCGTGACTGGTGAAGTCCAAGTCGCCGTCAGGGAAAAGCCTTTTCCCATGCCTGGAGTGCAACTTCTCCTGGGCAACGACTTGGCAGAAGACCAACAACCAAACAACCTGATCATCAAGGACATATCCAAGGTAAGCAACTCTGTGGTGGATAACCCGATTTTTGAACATTTCCCAGTAAAGGTTCAAGAGAGTGATGAAGGTTCTCCTCCTGTTATGGTGACCACCCGTGCTCAAGCTGCACGTCCACAGCCAGCCGACTCTACTGCTACCGCTGTCCCTCAGGACCCTTCGAAACTACCCCCTAACCTGACCGCGGTGGAGTTCCGTAAGTTACAGAGAGATGATCTTACATTGACACCATTATTCTTTCAGGCTGAAACCCAATCCGACAGTGTTCCTGGGTTCTTTATGGAGAACGAAATACTCTATCGCAGGTATAGACCCAGTAAACTGAAGGACGAGGACGATTGGGCAAACGTTGAACAACTAGTGATTCCCACCAGCCTGCGGCCCACGATTCTACACCTGGCCCACGGCGCTTTGTCACACTATGGGTTCAACAAGACTTACCATGGAATTCGACAAGACTACTACTGGCCAGGTATGGTAAACGACATCAAAACTTATGTCAAATTATGCCACGTGTGTCAGTTAGCCGGGAAACCGAACGTTTCCATTCCCAGAGCACCACTGATACCCATCCAGGTGCCTGAGGAACCGTTCCACAAGCTCATTATCGACTGCGTTGGTCCTTTGCCTCGGACCAGTGCAGGCAACGCATATATCTTAACCATCCTGTGTCCTACCACCAGATTTCCGATAGCAGTTCCAGTAAAAATATTACAGCTGCTACAGTGGTGAAGAATCTACTGAAAATCTTCACCCAGTATGGATTTCCGAGGGAGATTCAGAGCGACTGTGGTACCAACTTCACCAGTGATCTCTTCAAACGGACTCTGGAGGAGTTCAACATCAACAGGTACTGTCCACCCCTATCATCCTGCTTCACAGGGTTCTCTCGAGCGTAGTCCATCAAACCATCAAGGCACTCTTAAAAAGTTCTGTAATGAACCTCAAAGGAGNCAAGTCATTACGACTATATGGCACTGGGAATGGGTCAGGATAAGGATTTGGGATGGGACGAGGGGAAAGGAAGGTGCCCAACCACTTGGACGGTCGGGGATTGAACGCCGACCTGCATGAAGCGAGACCGTCGCTCTACCGTCCAGCCCAAGGGTTGTGTTATCAACAGAGCGAAGCCAGAGAGTGGGACGAGTATCAGTAGATGGAAGAAAAAAGAACAGTTCCAAGTATTCCATGGAGAAATGGCAAGACCAGAAAGAGAGGGAAACCCATAGCGACACCGAAAAATTTGAGTGTACTATTTACCGTTGAAAGAGAAAGAGTTAGAGTCAACACGGAGTCTAATGAGTTCGAGGAAACGTCAGTTGGAAGCGGGAGAGGACGAAGGCCCTCAGTCGCCTTCTGTCTAAGAAAGAGAGAGAACGTCATGAGGGACTATTAGTAAACAGAGGGTCGACATCAAGACTAAGTATCTTACAAGAGGGACTGCAGGCGCAGTCTTTCTATAAAGTCCTGAATGTGACGATGGTGGGCAGGAGAAAAAGTACCAAGGTAAGGCGTCAGTTTTAGCGAGCCGGAGGCAAGAGGATTGCCGACAGAGCCCCGTGATATAAATGATAGAATGAAGAGGAGCACCAGGTTTATGAGTCTTAGGTAGACCATAGAAATAAGGAAGAGAAGGGAAACGCTTAATGAGATCGAAGTCAGGAAGACAAAGACTAGAGAGCTGTTTTAGTTTGCTGTTAAAGGAAGTTTTAAGACGATCCAAAGGTTTAGAAGTCAGAGGAGCATATGTGCGGGAGTCAGAGAGCATATCTGCTCTATGGAGGTAGTCGACACGGTCAAGGGCAACCACCGAATTGTCTTTGTCAGAAGGAAAGATAAGAATAGAGTTGTTAGATTTCAGAGACACAAGGGCAAGCTGGAAGCGACGAGGAAGGTGGTGATTTTTAGAAAACAAAGTCACAATGGGGATGAGGGCCCTCTAAAGGCGGACAGGTCCGAAAGAGTACTAGAGTTAGAATTGACAAACTTGTCAAAGGAACTATTGAGGTTAATGCCACAGCGCGGACCAGGGGAAGTAGCAAAGGAAAGACCAAGGCCAAGAAGTTCTTGCTGGTGCTTAGAAAGAGGGTAGGATGAAAGGTTAGTAACACAGTCAGAGAGAGAGTATTTAGCCCAAGGACTGTTGGAGATCAGGCGTTGAAGTTTGTTGTGTGTGGAGGAGTGGTGGAAAGAGGAGACGTGAGCAGTGTCAAATGCAATGGGAAAAAGGATATTGCATAGATCACTGGAAAGAGAGAAGACAGAAAGCGTTGATGTTGACGAACTGTTAGAAAAGCATCGTCAACTTGCAAGGAGGTGGCATGAATACGTTCTTGAAGAAGAAGGTGGGAATGTTCAGGAAACGGAGAACCCGAAGTGTTGAACCGGAGAAAGTGAAATAATGAAAGAGAGAGAACTTGTTCCGCAAGACAGTCTTTAAGAAACCTGAGCTGGTTCTTTCGACACTTGGCGGCTCGAAGACTCTAAGGCGCGAAAGGTTCTTTAAAGGAAGGTAGAGCATCGATGAAGTTAAACAGAGTATGACGCTTTCGCGTGGTATCCATATGCAGACGAGGAGTCCCAATAACGTGCTGAAATATGTTGACCACACACTAGAACGTGAAGGGACGACGACGTTTCGGTCGTCCTGGACCATTCTCAAGTCGATTGTGATGAGAGAGTAGATTGATTGATTGATAAAGATTAAGCCACCCAAGAGGTGGCACGGGCATGAATAACCTGTAACATATGGAGGAGTTGTTGTTGTTGTTTTAAATTTAGCTACTCAGGACGAAGTGTCCATGTAACACGGACTATAGTGAGCCCGTAATTGAGTTCGGTTATTCGTGATAACCTTGTTACTGTGATATTTGGGTCTAAGTTTAAAATGGAGGACGGGATTCCTCCTTTTTCCCTGATTATTTATCGGTTCTGTTTAGTGCACTGGTTTTAATCTTGTTTTAATAACATTATCTTGGTGCGGATGTAGGTACATAATGCTTACTAGTGAGTCCCATTCCTCAACGGCTTTTTTAATCATTGTAGTCGCGGTGGAATGTGCATCTAATGCAACTGCTAACAATGGATTCATATTGAGTTTGATTGCGCAGGGCTTCAGTAGCTTCACATTCCAGTAAGTAGTGCAAATGTGGCGCCTCTGCTTCTGTTTCACAGATATGACACTCTTTAACTATTGGGTTCATTACTTCCCATCAGCACTTGTAACCAAATGCAGGCGATGAGTCACAATAACGTGGCTAAAGTATGTTGACCAGACCACACACTAGAAGGTGAAGAGACGACGACGTTTCGGTCCGTCCTGGACCATTCTCAAGTCGATTGTGATGAGGGAGTAGAGACAGGCAATAAATAGGCAAGAGAGAGCTGAGGAGCAAAGTAAGGTGTAGTAGAGGGGATAGTAATAATAATAAGAGCTGCAGAAGGCCTATTGGCAAATACGAGGCAGCTCCTATTATAACCACCGAATGAAAAGGAGATAGGAATAGGAAGAGGATAGCAAGGGAGCGTAGTA
This sequence comes from Procambarus virginalis, assembly GCA_020271785.1. Classification (NCBI taxonomy): domain Eukaryota; kingdom Metazoa; phylum Arthropoda; class Malacostraca; order Decapoda; family Cambaridae; genus Procambarus; species Procambarus virginalis. The sequence continues at coordinate 84,480 of WNGS01002233.1, forward strand.
GAAGAGATAAGAAAAGGAAAGAGAAAGAAAGAAAATAGGAGAAGTAGGCTTATGTGAGGTCACGTTTGTTAGAAAGATTAGAGCATTTGAGTATGTACTGTGAAAGGGAAGAGTCCACAGCAACAAAGCCAGGACTCAAGTTCATGTTGGGTACATTGTGTATTAGAGCCGATTCCACAAGACGGCGTCTGTGTAGAGTAGAGGCAGGAAAGACTATTTTGGAGGAAGACCAATCAATGGGGTGATTAGAATCCCTCACATGGCAGAAGAGAGCATTGTTAGTGTCTGCAGACTTAACACTTCTCTTGTGTTCTTTAAGTCTGTCATTCCGTGTACGGCCAGTTTCGCCAAAGTATTGGAGAGGACAAGACGAACAGGAAATAGAGTAGACACCAGCAGCATTAGAAGCAGGAGAGCAGTGTGAACTAGATTGCTACGAAGTGTGTTAGTTTGTCGAAAGCGAGTTTAATGTCAAGAGGACGCAAGGTATTGGTAAAAGTTTTGAGTTCAGATATGAAGGGAAGGCATAGTACAGTGCTACTAGTGTTGGAAGCAGGTTTAGGATGAAAGAAATTTCGTTTAGCTTGAGAGTAGGCACAGTTCATGAAGTGCAAAGGGTAACCAGGCGAGAGAATGATTTGTAGATAAAGGCAATTTCAGAGTCAAGAAACTGAGGGTCGCTGATGCGTAGAGCGCGGAGGAAGAGAGAGACGAGGACACTTTTCTTAACAGAAGGAGGATGGTAGGAAAAGAAGTGAATGTACATGCCACTATGCATGGGTTTACGGTAGACAGAGAAAGAGAACCCAGACACAGAGCTGTGAACATGAACGTCAAGAAAAGGAAGGAGGGAATTAGATTCCCACTCAACTTTGAAATGGATAGAAGGAGCCAGATTGTTAAGAGAGGCGAGGAAAGGCTGGAAAAGATTAAGGTCATGAGGCCATAAAGCAAAAATCTCATCAACATAGCGAAGCCAAAGAGAGGGACAAGTATCAATAGAAGGAAGAAGAACAGTTTCGAAGTATTCCATGGAGAAATTAGCAAGAACAGGGGAGAGAGGGGAACCCATAGCAACCCCGAAAGTTTGAGTGTAATATTTACCGTTGAAAGAGAAAGAGTTAGAGTCAACACAGAGTCTAATGAGATCGAGGAAAACGTCAGTAGGAAGAGGGAGAGGAAGAAGGCCCTCTGTCGCCTCTGTCTAACCCTTCAATTGCGCATCGCATCATATGATGCTTGACCGACTTGCAGAAAATTGCACGTCGCATCATATGATGCGTTGGAGTACTACGCAAGATTTAAACGGCCCGCGGATACACGGGTTCACCACACTTCATCAGGCTTTTGTAACAGATGCCATTTTAAAAAAAATCGTGGGCCAAACTCCCGGTGTTAGGGGCCTCAGTATCGAGTAAGCTACCAAGCCTGACGCACGCAGCATGAGCTCACAGCACTGCTGTTCAGCTTGTGACCACAGCATCGCCTAAAAATGCCATAATATACTTGTTCATGCTATTGTGTAGCGATAATATTATTACAGAAGACCCCTGACTGTGATAAAACTGATCATGGGTCTGATAATAAGAGGATTGTGATGATATTTAGCGCTGTGCTCCATGGAGGAGGAGTAATGCTGTGGGAGGGAGGGTGGTGGCATTGTTATCTGACTGTGTGTGGCCACCTTTTATTGACTGCACTCAGCATACCAGCTTAGCGGTTCGTTGGGTGAACACAATGTAGCTACTTATATATAACGTGTGTATAGAGAGTATAAACAGCAAGAGTAGGAGGTTGGGAGCCGCCATTTTGGTGAGAGAGCGTCGTCTGCAGGATTATCGTGTTGTTTACTGGTGATCACGTCTTTGGGCACCATACCAGTTTACTTGTACAAGTTTGGTGAATAAAACCGGTAGATATTTATATATAATGTGTATATAGCGTAATAACACCACAAGCAGTATTGTTGGAGGAGAAATAGTGCGTGTGGCCTTGAGGGCGGCAGCCATCACTGACTGTGAGGTCCATCAGTGGCAGTGGCAGCCAGTGGCGGGCTGCCACTGCCACTCAGCATACCAACTTAGTGATTCGTTATGGTGAACACGAATGTAGATACTTATATATAGCGTCTGTATATAGTGAATAAAAGCAAAAACAGTATTGTGGGAGGAGAATGTGGGCGAGTCAGATGACTTGAGGGAGGCGTGAGTGGCTGGCTGGTACACGGCGGTCACTCCTCGTTACTTTTTTGACTCATAATAGCACCTTAGTGGTTCGTTATGGTGAACAAAACATGCAGATACTTATATATAACCTGTGTATATAGTGTAACAACCGACAAAGTATTTGTTCACTGTTTGATGAACATAATTGAATCAACAATATGCACCCCATATTTTTGAGTACAGCGATGATTCACACCCATTTCATTATATAAATATATCACACTACACACTATTGAATAATATTACAGCAAAAAAAACTACGAAAAATCAATCAGAGACATTGAAATAATTAGGCAATTATCTNGTGTGATCTTCTCAGGCAGCGGCCTGGTGAACCCTCCCCCTATCACGTGACCAAGGTACCTGACCTCCTTGCACCCCAACTCACACTTAGTGGGTTTTGCAACCATTCCTACTTCTTGTAGTCTTGCCAACACCTGCCTTAGCAAGGTCAGATGTTCTTCCCACGTAGCAGAGTGGATGAGCACATCGTCCACGAACACTTCTACTCCAGTAATTCCCCCCAAGACCTTGCGCATAGTTCTGTTGAACACGGCTGGGGCGTTCACCAGTCCAAACGGAAGAACTGTGAACTGGAAGAGACCTTCGCTTGTCATGAAGGCAGTGCAGCGCTTACTGTCTTCATGTAATGGAATCTGCCAAAATCCTTTTGTCAGATCGAGCTTGGAGAAATAGCAACTGGAAGCTAACCTCGAGAAGATCTCATTTTGATTGAACATCGGTTCAGCATCAAACTCTATGATGGAGTTCAACTTCCTGAAGTCGAGGCAGATGCGCACACCTCCCCCAGGCTTCTTCACTAACACCATCGGGCTTGAGTATGGTGAGGTCGACTTCTCTATTACTCCCGCATTAATCATAGATGCCAGTTCTTCTCTCACCTGTGGTACAAGGTGATGAGGAACAGGATATGGTTTTGTTCGTACCGCTTGCTGCTCTAGCAAAGGTATGCGGTAACCCTCTACTTTTGCTACCTTAGTGACGTCAGAGAGTACCTCCTTGTACTCTGCTACCAGTCGAGTAACCTGGTCGACTTGATCTTCAGACAGCTGATCATCAACCTTAACATCTCGGTGTGTCTCCTGCTGCTGTTGATTGAAGAGACCTGGCTGACCTTCCTCCTCGTCGGCGGTTATCACTGAGACACCGGCGATCGTTGCTGAGAGCAGAGGGTGGTCGATCGGCCCTGTCGATGTCGAGCCCTGCGGTCCTCTCCTGTTTTTACGTCTTACATGCTTCTTCGGCTTGTTGGATCCATCTGCAGGAGGGTCCTCGTAGCGTTGGAGCATGTGTTCTTTTGCTTTCTCTCCCTTATACTTCAACTGGGTGAGGGTGTGGTCACTCCCTGTGACGTCATCCCCGGCGAGTCGCCCTTGGGATCAGCTGGCTGACGGCTGCTGCAGCGTCCTCACGCTCCCCCGTTTTCTTCGAGGGTGGACTTGGGCAATCAGAGACTCCCGGAACATTTCCCAATAAAAGTCCATATACAGCACGTTCCTGTTGAACGGCACGGATTTTACCTTTGATGTAAGGTGTGTCGACCCACACATACACCTCCACCATCTCTTTAGTATAGCCATTTGGGAATTTGACATAGACATGTCTACCTGTCTCAGATCCTGGCTGTACTAGGCTCTTTCTTACCATGTGAGTAGTGGCGCCTTTGTCACGGAAGATTTTCGCCGATTTTCCGTTAACATTTCCGTCCACCACCTCAAGGGTCCAAGCTAGTGGATCCTTTCCAACGTTGGGATGTTTCTTACCACTTGAGCTCACACCTGCTATGTAACCTGATTTCGGTTTTACCTTGCAATCAGCTGCACGATGACCTGGCTTACCACAGGTGTAGCACTTGTGCACCTGCTTGTTGGAGGAGTTTCCCTGCTCCCCCGACACACCAGTCTTAAGCTTAGCTCTATCGCCAATACCTGTAGCATGATGCTTCTCGTGCGGCTTCACCCCTTTCACCTGTCTCCTGGCCCCAGCCCACAGATCAGCTTGCTTGGCCATAGACAGATTTGACACAATTTCTTGCTCTTTGAGCTTGACACGCAGAGACGATTCGCATGCTTCTAAGAACTGTTCACGAATCATCAGTTGATAGAACTCCATGCTCCCAGGAGCAGTCTCCATGAGTTCACAGTAACGGTTTAGACTCGATTCTAACCGCTGTAACATGAGCACATATGTCTCACCTTTTTGCAATTGAGCCCTACGGAAATTCTCTAGCATCCGGTCTGCAGTGATGCCAAAACCGTTCAGCAGCGCTGTTGTCAATGCCTCGTAATCTCCGCGCTGGTGCGGACCCAGACTGTGGTAGATAGTTAATGCCCTACCCTTTAACAATGCACTAAGAGCGAGTGCCCACTTTGATCTTTCCCACCCGCAATCAGCGGCGTGACCTTCGAAACGCTTGATGTATGCATCCATCGAGTCGTCCCTCTCATCAAAGTTAGCTAGTTTAGGTAGTTTGACAGTCTTACCTTGTTCAACGTTAGTCTCCGTTGAACGACCACTTGTCTGGTCATCCTGCCTTGCTTGCAACTGCATGCGAGCTATGCGTTCAGTACTTTCTCGGTTCTGCTGATCAGTCCAGCGTTTGTTTTCTCTGTCCTGCTGATCAGTCCAGAGTTTCATAGCTTGCTCTGCTACTTTATTCCCTTCGAATCCCAACTCCCTAACTTGGTTACGGTATTCCTCTAAGGTGAATAATTGCGAGCCTGTAATACCTACTCTTTGAGTTGGTGTCGTCCACAAGGACCTTTTGGGCCGAGATTCTTCCCCATAGAATCCCCCCAACGGAGTATTTAAAGGGCTAGATTCCCGCGTGACTCCGTTTTCTTCCGCAGCGCGCGTGATTCTAGTGACATCATTCTCGGTGACGTCACCCACAGGGGTCTCTACCTCCAAGTCGTCTCTCACTGGGGTCTCTCCCACTGTGTTATCTCTCACTGGGGTCTCACCACAGATAGCTTCATCCAGTGTGATGAGACTCGTGCACGCCACCTCAGCACTACCCTGCATGTGTGCTTGTAGCATCACCTCTTCCACGGCCCTCATGTGCTGTTCCACTCGTTCCTTACACTCTTGTTCAGTAAGAGTGTCGTAGTCGTCAGGTCTACGAGCGGTCAAGGCCAGGTGAAGATGCAGGTAGCGCTGTTTGTACTCTACACACTCAGACATACTGGTGGTGTGTGTACCTAACAGGGTGTTAAACATCCTCTGAATACTGCTCGTCACTTTTGAATTTTCAGGGAAAATTTAAGTGCGAAATTTTACTGTACAACCTAGCTCATAGGTTCCAACTAAGCCTAACACGTTGGGCGCCAGATGTGGGGGTTTTCTTTTTTTTTTGCTGTCACGACTGCAATGCGTACGTCGCCAATGTACATGTGGCAGACGCTTCACGAAGCTGTCGGAATTAGCAAAATAGAAAATACGAGAGCAACCGTACAGGGCCTGGGAGCAAGGTCGAGTTAGAGTCCTTGTGGGTCTCTTCTCAGACTAGCCTCACCTGGTCCTGCTCCACGTTGGTCGTTGGAATCTCCTCAATGATGTAACACTTTAAGGGACTCCTAGGGTCCTCATCAAATTTATAGTTTAGTGACTTACAGGCAACTCGGTGTTGAAGACACTTAGAGCTGAAGGCTTGAGTAATATTGGCAGTATTCAGAAGTGGTTCAACGGAAACACCGCATAAAGCTTAACAGTAGTTTATTTACTAACTTAACCACTAATACACAGGGTGCTTGATTTACTTTCGATTGGCGTCAGCAAAGCTATGGTTGCATTAGCGAGACTCTTGACGTCTGGCTAATCGACTCGTATCCACTCGTGGAGAAACACCTAACTTAACACAGTTGACAGCCAATCACTAACACGGCAACCTAACTGCCGGTATGCAAAGGGATCACAAGAGTTCCAACCGGATACTCGGTAATGATGATATGCAATAAACACAATAATAATCACACAATAACTAAATGTGTGGTGTATGTGAAGCTCACATCCACAGACGAGTGAAATGCTGTGATACCACACAGATAAACACGCATTCACCGTCGATTCACCTATAACCTGCGACAGGTATAAGAAGGTGAGAACTGTGGTTGATCCCTCAGATCAACACAGACACAATAAAACAATGACAAGATCTTGTACTTACAGATAAGGTACCTTTCCTTACGCACTCACTCAGACTCGTTTATACAAGCACTCGTAGGTGGCCTGATAGCTGGTTTCGCTCGTAGACACGGAGGGTACTCGCAGTATCTTGAGATGATTTCGTGAGTAGGGCGTGCTGTATGCTTAACAGACAGACACACGCGCACACACTGGCACTGACGGTGCGTGAGGTGGTGACGTCACGTAGGAGTGAGGGCGGCGGCGGGCGCTCGAGGTACTGAGGTACACGCTCAGGATGAGTGGCGGTACCATGCACTACACTGTACACTGTGGTAATGTCACACACAGATTACTTAGGCGGCGGCACTGCCTTAGTTCACTCTAGGTCACTCACGACGATCTTTGTCACCAGGGGTTACCTGATACCAGTCTGTTTCGCTCTGGAGATTTGTCACTTTAGGCTTCTAAACAATATATTCGCACTCGTGATTCTGGCGAGTGTGTGGTATATCGCAAAGACGCTGAGTTAACTTGACGGTGAGGGATAGACGGTGATCAGTCTATTGGCCGGTAGAACAGAACACGTCCTCTGGTATGGTCTCTCTCACGTGAATGAGTTTGCAAGGGTGCCGGGCATCTCGTGGCACACAACACAAAAGGAGTTACAATTTGACCAATAGCATTGCAGCAAATGAGCGGGAACCAATCATATTAGCTCGTTCGATGAGCAGTAGCAGGAGTGACGTCATGAACACGTCATAGCTGTTATTCAACATCGCGCCGGTTGACCCCAGAGGTCAGACGCTGCTGGCGCCTTCCCCTGTCTCTCACGCGGGCACCAGCCATGTACTCACTGACCCTTGGTGGCAGTATGCTTAACTCCCTGTATCTACTTCCTGCCTGGACATACGGCGGCCTACGTATTTTAACAGTGTTCCTGGTTAAGTGGGCATTCTGGAGATACCCAACATGCCAGAAAACTATCCAGGATTAAGGGAAATAGGCTTTGTGCACGAAAGATCAGTGCACTGTGCACTGCAATGAGCCATTCAAGTCCGCTGTGGGAGGATCTTGGGAGACATACTCCCACAAACAACAACTGCCACCAACCACAACCAGCAACCACCACTACCACCAATAATAACCGTCAACAACAACTATCACATAACGACAACCATAACATATAACTAGCACCAACCATATCCATGAATCACAACTACCACCAACCCAAACCATCAACCACCACAACTATCAAACATTACTGACGCCAAACACAACCATCAACCACCACTGTCACCAACGAAAACCATCATCCACCACTGCTCGTGCCTGTATGTGGCCCTTATGATGAGAAATGAATGGAGTTTCGAGGAGATGGTTATCCCGGGCTGTGAGAGAGGTTCAGAGACTACATAACAGGCACCATGACGATGGGAGAATCAAGCGTAGTAGTAGTAGCAGTGATATATAACCCTCCTACAAACGACAGAAGACCCAGGCATGAGTATGACAGAAACAACATGGCAGTTAACACTATAATCGAGAGAGCAACCGCTTCTTCCTGGACAAATCGATTCCATGTGCTCATCATTAGGGACTTCAATCACGGAAGGATTGACTGGGAAAACAAGAAGCCAGATGCAGGTGAGGAAACATGGAAAGCTAAACTGTTGGAAGTGGCGACAAGAAACATTTTAAGCCAGCATGTCAGGGAACTCACAAGAATGAGAGGCAATGATGAACCAGTGAGTCTCGGTCTAGTCTTCCTTGTGAACGATTCCGACATAAGGGAAATCAGTTTCGAGCCCCCCCCCCCCCCCGTGGGAATGAGCTATCACATTGTACTGATGTTTGAGTATCTGGTCGAAGTAGGGTTATTGTACACAAGGAAGGGAGCAAAAAAGAAAAGGCCGGCATTCCGAAAGGGATACTATGAGGAGATAAGTAAATTCCTAACAGATATTATGTGGGAAATAGAACTCAGGAGAAAGACGGCCCAAGACATGATGGACTACATCGCACAGAAGTGTAAGAAGGCAACAGACAAGTTCTTCCCGATCCGAAAAGGAAAAAAATAAATGCAGACGAGAAACCCATGGTTTAATCAGAGATGTAAGTTAGCAAAGCAACCAAGGACAAAAGCATGGAGAAACTATAGAAAAAAACAGGGCACTAGAGAGCAGAGTAAGGTACCAGAGCACCAGGAATGATTATGTCAGGGTGAGAAGAGAGGCAAAATGACAAATACAAAAATGACACAGCAAGCAAGGCAAAAAAAACTTAACCTAAGTTGCTGCACAACCACATCAGGAGAACAATAACAGTGCGGTAACAGGTAATAAAACAGAGGATAGGGGTAGATGGATTCAATACAAACGAGAGGGAAATGTACGGGGAACTCAATAAGAATTTCTAGTTTACACGGTAGAGCAAAGAGAATTCCTAGAGATATAGAGGGAATATCTAACCAGAATTCACTAGATGAGTTTGTGTGATAACCAGTGGGGAGGTGAGGAAATATCTGCTAGAGTTGGATGTGACAAGCGCAATAGGGCTGGATGAAATCTCACCATGGATGTTGAAAGAAGGAGCACAGGCTTTGTGCCTGCCACTCTCCGTGATGTATAACATATCACTGGTAACAGGAGAACTGCCAAAAATTTAGAAGACGGCTAAAGTAGTCCCGATATTTAAGAAGGGTAATAGAAAGGAGGCACTGAAATACAGGCCAGTGTCCCTAACCTCCATACCATGCAAGATGATGGAAAAGAATGTACGAAAAAAAAGCTAGTGGAACATCCGGAGCAAAAGAACTTTGTAACTCAACATCAGCTTGGGTTCAGGGATGGCAAATCATGCCTCATGGGATTAACTGAATTCTACGACCAGGCAACAAAAATCAGGCAAGAATGAGAGGGTTGGGGAGACTGCGTATTTTTGGATTGCCAGAAAGCCTTTGGCACAGTACCACATAAGAGACTGGAGCACAAGCTTATGATGCAGGCGGGAGTGAATGGGGAGGTACTCTTTCTGGATAAGGAAGTACCTAAGCAACAGAAAACCGCGAGTTACTATGAGGGAGTGAGGTGGCGCGGCATCACCAGTTGTGTCCCAGAGGGATCAGTCCTTGGACCTATACTGTTTCTGATATATGGAAATGATCTCCTAAAGGGAGTAGACTCGTTCCTTTCAATGTTTGCTGATGATGCAAAAATTATTAGGAGTATTAAGACAGGAAGATAGTATGAGGCTACAATGTTACCTAAACGAATTGAAGAAATGGTTCCACAAATGGCTACTAAAGTTTAACCAAATTAAGTATAAGGTAAAGAAACTATGTGGAGGAAATAGGAGGCCAGACACTGGATACCGAATGGGAGGTGAGGTCCTTCACGAAACGGACATAGAGAAAGATCTAGGAGTCGATATCACGCCAAAACCTGTCTCCTGAAGCCCACATCAAAAGAATAACATCGACGGCGTATGCGAGACTGACTAACATCTGAACTATCTTCAGAAACTTGAGTAAAGAGTCTTTTAGAACCTTGTATGCCACATACGTAAGGCCTATCCTGGAATATACAGCCCCAGCATGGAGCCTGTACTTTGCTAAGCACAAGACGAAGCTTAAGAAAAAAATCAGAGGTATGCCACTAGGAAAATTCCAGAACTAAGAGGCATAAGTTACGAGGAAAGGCTGAGTGAACTGCACCTCACGTCGCTGGAAGACAGTAGAGCCCAGGGAGAGGCTGACTCTACACATAGTTTCAAATGTAGATATGATAGATCTCGAGAAGCTCAGGAATCTGTACACCAGTTGATTGACAGTTGAGAGGTGGGACCAAAGCTCAACCCCCCCCCCCGCAAGCACAACTAGGTGAGTACTGCCACCACCTACAACCATCAACCACAATAACAACCAACATTTCCTACAATAAAAAACACCTAAAAGCCCACACTACACCAAACAAAACTACGACCCACTTTAACCATCACGCAACAACCAACAAACAAATATGAACCACCACTATCATGAACCACCAATACCACCCACCATCACTACCACCAACCACAACTATCTGCCATCACTATCATCAACCACAAATATAAACCCCAACTACCACCAACCACAAATGTCGACAACCACTAGCAACAACCACCATTGCCTTCAGCCACAACAACCACAGCCACCAACTATAACCATCAATTAACACTGTCACCAAGCACTACAATCAACTACTACTACCAGCAATCACAACCATTAACCATTACTGCCAACAAGCACAACTGCTACCAACCAATCTACCACCATCCACGATCATCAGCCTCAACCGTCAACCACCACAACCATCAACTACCAATGCCACTAACCACGGTTATAAACCACAACTACTACCAACCAAAACCTTCAGTAACTACTACCAACAACAACTATCAACTTCTACCACCAATCACACTCATCAACCCATACAACTATCAACCACAACTGCCACCAACAACAACTATCAACCCCCATTGCCGTCAACTCCAAACATCAACCACTACCACAACCATAAACAACTAGCACCAACCACAACCATCACCTACCGAAAACATGAATCACAGTTGCCACCAACCAAAATTATCAACCACCACTGCCTTCAACCACAACCATCAACAGTCATTGCCACCATCCACAACCATCAACCACCACTGCCACCAGCCACAGCCATCAACCAGTACTACCTCCAACCACAACCATCAACCACAGTAACCGTCAACCACAACTGTCACCAACCACAGCCATCACTGTCACCAACCACAACCATCAGCCACTAACCACAACTATAAACCACTGAATCGGTGTTGAAGTTGACCGCACGGTCGTCCTGGTGGTAGTCTCCGGAGTGGTAGAGGAGGCAGCGAGATTTACGCTAGTGGCTATGATGGGGGCCAGGCCATTGTCTATGTATAATGCGTTCAGTTCACTAACAAAGCGCTGGTTGTCAGGTTCTGCAAGCCTTTCCGCTAGTTTAAGAAGACCTGGGATAATGCCTGCACGTGATGCAGGGGGCTGTGAAGGAGCCTGTGGGACCTTGGGTCCTCAATGAGAAGGCTGTGTCGCCTGCTGGGAGGAGCCACATGTTGGTAAGACCGGAAAGTCTTCTGGTCGATTAGTGAGAGCTAAGGTGGTGGGTTGAACGCTTAGGGCTCTGGTCAAGGAGGTACAAGGGTTGTTTCTCTTGGCTTCAACCTGGGCCTTGATGCTTCCCTGTCTGCGGGGGCAGCGGTAGGAAATTGCAGGGTGATTGCCATCACAGAGCAAGCAGCGATGGACTGTTGCCTTGCATATGGAGTAGTGATGGTCCAGTGCGCACAGGCTGCACCTCTGGACAGGGTGCTGACATTTGTTGGTCGGGTGGGAGAGCTCGTAGCACTTAAAGCACTGCTGGATCTCATGGTATCGTTCCTTTTTAATTTGGTGGGGTGGTATTTTTAGGCCGAAGCAGTAGAATCCTTGTGTGGCAGCCTGGGTGGCCACAGCTATGGTGGTGAACGTAATCTTCATTGATGTTTTGTCGGTGTTGCAGAACTCTAGGTTGAATACCGACAGGTTTGGATTTTCGTCCTCGATATTGTCCATGATATGATGTTGAGTGATCCAATGGCTGGTCCTGCTGGTAAAAACAGTTCTTCCGGCCAGGAACTGACGTGGGAAGTGAGGATGTAGGCGGTGCTCTTTGCGAAGAAGGACATCGTTAGTGAGAAGTTTTTCTAGCTCCTCTTCACATGAAAAGTAGAGCACGATATCTTCACCTTCCTGACTAATGTCAGCGGGTTCGAGGCCAGTAACGTCCTTCAGGACCTTTAAAGTATTGCTTTTTCCAACCCGTCCTCGCAAATTCGTATAGTCAATATTGACTTATTAGTTACCTGCATAGGTGACATACTAAACATAATAGTTTCCCTTGAAAAGCTTCATAGAAAACACCGACCTTACCTAACCTACTTAGTATGTTAAAATAAGCATCTTATAGCTTCGTAATTACAATTGTTACTTAACCTGTTATAGGTATAGGTTAGGTAATAATTGTAATTACGAAACAATAAGATGCTTATCTTAACATACTAAGTACGTTAGGTAAGGTCGGTGTTTTCTATGAAGGTTTTCAAGGGAAAACTATTATGTTAAGTATGTCACCTATGCAGGTAACTAATAAGTCAATATTGACTATACGAATTTGCGAGGACGGGTTGGCTTTTTCCGATAGCATGACCGTCAAGTGGAGTCGCTCTGACTCTAAGACGTTTGGGTCGCATTGTGACCACACTGCGCCTTGTGATGTTTTGTGTGTGATGAGGGAAGTTGTTGTTGTTGTTATACATTCAGCTACTAGGAACAAGTTCCAAGTAGCACGGGCTATGGTGAGCCCGTAACTTACCTGGCACAGGTAAGTTACGGCCTTCCTTCCCGTGGTGAGGGAAGGAAGCGATGGCATTAAATAGGCAAGAGAGAGGTGAGGAGAAGAAAATCTTAGAGGAAGAAAAAGCAAGGCAAACAGTACGAAAGGTAAGATGCAATAAAGAGGATAGTAATAGGAATAAGAAAAGGATCGTAAGAGAAAACAAGGGAAAGAAAAAGAAAGATGGAAAGAGAAAGAGAGATAAATGGAAGAGTAAGATTATGTTGGGTCACGTTTGTTAGAAAGTTTGGAGCATTTGAGTATATACTGTGAATGAGAAGAGTGAACAGTAACAAAGCCAGGACTTCAGTTCATGTTGGGTACGTTGTGTATTAGAGCCGATTCAACAAGACGGCGTCTGTGTAGAGTAGAGGCAGGAAAGATTATTTTCGAAGACCAATCAATAGGATGATTAGAATCCCTAACATGACAGAAGAGAGCATTGTTTGTGTCTGAAGATGTAACACTTCTCTTGTGTTCTTTAAGTCTGTCATTAGTGTACGGCCAGTTTCACCAAAGTATTGGAGAAGACATGACGAACAGAGAATAGAGCACAAGCAACATTAGAAGCAGGAGGAGCAGTATGAACTAGATTGCTACGAAGTGTGTTAGTTTATCGAAAGGCGAGCTTTATGTCAAGAGGACGAAAGGTATTAATAAAAGTTTTGAGTTCAAATATGAAGGGAAGTCAGAGCATATTGCTACTAGTGTTGGAAGCAGATTTAGGATGAAAGAAATTTCGTTTAGGTTGAGAATAGGCACAGTTGATAGAATGCAAGGGGGTATCCAAGTCGAGAAAATGATTGGTAGATAAATGCACTTTCAGAATCAAGAAACTGAGGGTCGCTGATACGTAGAGCACGGAGGAAGAGAGAGACGAGGACACTTTTCTTAACAGAAGGAGGATGGTAGGAAAAGAAGTGAATGTACATGGCGCTATGCATTTGGTTTGTTGCAGACAAGGAAAGAGAACCCGGACACAGAGCTGTGAACGTGAACGTCAAGAAAAGGAAGGAGGGAATTAGATTCCCATTCAACTTTGATATTTATGGATGGAGCCAGTTTGTTAAGAGAGTAGAGGAATGGCTGGAAAAGACTAAGGTCATGAGGCCATAAATGAAAAGTGTTATCAACAGACTACTAACTATCAAGGGGAAAGCACCAAGTCATTACGACTATATGGCACTGGGAAGGGGTCAGGATAAGGATTTGGGATGGGACGAGGGGAAAGGAATGGTGCCCAACCACTTGGACGGTCGGGGATTGAACGCCGACCTGCATGAAGCGAGACCGTCGCTCTACCGTCCAGCCCAAGTGGTTGTGTTATCAACAGAGCGAAGCCAGAGAGTGGGACGAGTATCAGTAGATGGAAAAAGAACAGTTTCCAAGTATTCCATGGAGAAATTGGCAAGACCAGAAAAAGAGAGGGGAACCCATAGCGACACCGAAAGTTTGAGTGTACTATTTACCGTTGAAAGAGAAAGAGTTAGAGTCAACACGGAGTTTAATGAGTTTGAGGAAAACGTCAGTTGGAAGCGGGAGAGGACGAAGACCCTCAGTCGCCTTCTGTCTAAGGAAAGAGAGAACGTCATTGAGGAGAATATTAGTAAACAGAGGGTCGACATCAAGACTAAGTATCTTACAAGAGGACTGCAGGCGCAGTCTTTCTATAAAGTCCTAAATGTGACGATGGTGGGCAGGAGAAAAAGCACCAAGGTAAGGCGTCAGTTTTAGCGAGCCCGGAGGCAAGAGGATTGCCGACAGAGCCCCGTGAATAAATGATAGAATGAAGAGGAGCACCAGGTTTATGAGTCTTAGGTAGACCATAGAAATAAGGAAGAGAAGGGAAACGCTTAATGAGATCGAAGTCAGGAAGACAAAGACTAGAGAGCTGTTTTAGTTTGCTGTTAAAGGAAGTTTTAAGACGATCCAAAGGGTTAGAAGTCAGAGGAGCATATGTGCGGGAGTCAGAGAGCATATCTGCTCTATGGAGGTAGTCGACACGGTCAAGGGCAACCACCAAATTGTCTTTGTCAGAAGGAAAGATAAGAATAGAGTTGTTAGATTTCAGAGACACAAGGGCAAGCTGGAAGCGACGAGGAAGGTGGTGATTTTTAGAAAACAAACTGTCAAGAATGGGGATGAGGGCCACTCTAAAGGCGGACAGGTCCGAAAGAGTACTAGAGTTAGAATTGACTAACTTGTCTGTTACGACTCTGGGTTCTTTAGATGGAAACCAGAGGTCAAAATTGAGCTTAGTAACGACAATATGGCAGGGCACGCATAGAGAGATGTAGCTGTTTGTAATCATCCCTGCCAGAAGTACGACTATTCGTGTAGCTCACAAAGCATTTAGACTCTTAAACTTGTTGTGGATTAAGTAACATTGTTATAAGTTTAACTACCCGTAGAATGAGGAAAGTAGCAATATGAGGCATAAGGGGAAGATGTTTTAATGTGTATAGCTGTATGATCAATTGGGCTCTTCCCGGCACCACTCACGCATGCTGCTGGGACGGCCTTCTCTCTGCTGGCGGCTGTGTTGTTCGGACGCGCTCTCCTCCTTCCTCTTACTTCTGTATTTCTGTGACTTAGTTGGTTAAGTACTCCATTACTCAGTTTGTATATGTCTGGCATACCTATCGTTATATGTGTAGAGTAGTATACCTGGGGTGTAGTAAGTATATTTAAGTTTTTGTACCTGTTATGCTAACTGGGGTCCCAGTGTACCACGTGGTCCCCTACCCTAGGCTGAATCTAGTGTGTTATAGTAGAGCTTTACCCTAGCTTGCTTTCAGTGTA
>WNGS01002233.1:113238-128054 GCA_020271785.1 Procambarus virginalis
AAGACCACGGAGGGAAAATTGATTAACAGGAATTTCCTTCATTACTTTCGTATATTAATACATATTCAGAAGGAGATGTATTAATGCACTCCTTCTGAAGATTGTATTAATATACGAAAGGTACTTAAGGAAATTCCTGTTTCAATTTTCCTCCGTGTTGCTGACACTGTCACAATTTTAATCACGTGTTATTTTCGTGGATAACACACACACACACACACACCACACAACACACACAACACACACACACACACACAACACACACACAACAACACACACAACACACCAACACACACACAACACCAACACACATCACATACATATTATATATATATATAATATATTATATATATCATATATATATATATATATATAATTATATTATCGTTGGTGTACCTAGTAGCCAGAACGCACTTCTCAGCCTACTATGCATGGCCCGATTGCCTAATAGCCAGTTTTCATGAAATTAATTGTTTTTCTGACTACCTAACCACCTAACCTAACTAACCTAACTTTTTCGGCTACCTAACCTAACCGATAGCAATAAAGATAGGTTAGGTGTAGTTAGGTAGGGTTGGTTAGGTTCGTGTCATATATCTACGTTAATTTTACTCCAATAAAAAAAAATTGACGCGTACTAATGAAATGTGGTAGCTTTAGCATTTCATAAGAAAAAAATTAGAGAAAATATATTGATCAGGAAAACTTGGCTTATTCTGCAAATCGGCCTTGCCATAGTAGGCCAAAAAGTGAGTTCTGGCACTATGTAGAATATACTTATTTTTATACATATATATATATATATATATATATATATATATATATATATATATATATATATATATATATATATATATATATATATATATATATATATATATATATATATATATATCTATATATATATATATATATATATATATATATATATTATATATATATATATATATATATATATATATATATATATATATATATATATATATATTAGTATATTTTGGTAGCAGTCTTTCCTGTAGGCATATGTTATTAAATATGACCGAAAAAGTAAGATTAATAATTCTAACACGAATTTTCTCAATTTTCCTTTTGTTTCTGTTTACTGATGACGGTAAATGAAAAATCAATTCTCCAAAATTCATTTTTTATTTTTTATTTCTAGTCTAACGCGACGCTAGAGCGCGTTTCGTAAAACTTATTACATTTTCAAAGACTTTAGTTTACAACAACTTGAACTGAACAGAGTTTAAACAGCTTTAACTTTTCATTTTTATACCTGCATTTGGGTGAGGTGGCATGTTACAATGGTTTTTAGATGAGGTGAAAACAAACTTTCAACAAAAGACAGAACACGAAACAATGGGTATAGATTTGTAGAAGTTGGATAAAAGATAGAACTGCAGAAGGCCTATTGGCCCATATTTCTTGATGTTTCTATATTGGAGCGGAGTCTTGAAGTGGGTAGAATATAGTTGTGCGTTAATTGGCTGGAAAAGAAACATAAGGAAAATTGAGAAAATTCGTGTTAGAATTATTAATCTTACTTTTTCGGTCATATTTAATAACATATATATATATATATATATATATATATATATATATATATATATATATATATATATATATATATATATATATATATATATATATATATATATCATCAAGAGGATATCATCAGCAGTATATGGTAGGATGGCCAACATAACAACTGCTTTTTGAACAGTGTAGTTCACTCCTAACTTGTGGATTACAACACTCCCCTCCTTAAACACGCACATGTCCCCATATGCATAAATGCAATGGTTTCATTAGCACAAGGACCTGGGGGATGCATCCCCCATATATGTACAACTAAAAATTTATACTGCATGTTCGAAATACGTATAATGAAATAATTTAAAAAACTCCCCGACATGAATCACAATTACCACTGTATCATATGCATTAAATCCTCATCATAGCATAGGTAACATAATCTGTAATGTTTCTTGACCCATATCCTACATTACACATACCTAAACTGCTGACATATCAATACATACATAACCATACAATTAATATGGACCAGAATTCTGGCACTAAACAAATATGACACTTTTCATAAATATTTACACAACACATAAATCTAAGGTTCTTCATCCTTAGTAACATTTTCATAAACAAAAATGCGCATCCTGCCCTGTTCTGGCCACATAAGGGCTTACAATGATCACACACAATCTTTCTCTGGCCGCATTTACAAGTGGCCGCATCACTTCTGTTCTGTCTTTGTCTCCCATGGTTGCTAGGTCTTAGATCCTCCATGACCCCAAGCAAAACCAAGGCTGTTCAGCCTGGTGAATGCTGTCAATGTCCCATCTTTGCTCTGAGCTAACGTGATCCTGGCATCCAGAGCAACAGAGATTAACTACCCCAGGGTCAGGTCCCCTCAGGTCCATGCTGCCGTCGCGTTCCAGGGCACTGTTACGAACCTTACCTCCTGTTGAAGTTAGTTTCTATTATAGGAGTTGATTAGAGAATGTTTTCTAGAAAGGAGTCTGCAGCAGGCAACTTGGAGGCCGTGATTGGCAATTATTACTCCGCCAATAGAGTAGTAATCTTCAACTAGAGATTGTTCATGAATAATGTGAATTGGAAGAGCCAAACTGTGTGAAGGAAAAGTGGACTCAACCAAAAGACCTGCATGAGGAATGTGGTTAATGGGGTAATTAAGGGGTTGGATTGGAAATGGTAAATAATAGAGTATTAAGGGAAGATGACTACAGGGGCAGACGCCATCTTGACCTGACGCGAGAAGTTGCGACGATCGGTCCTTACTTTCCTGAGGGATTTGTCCTGCGATATCATGAGCTAAGCCACTTTACCGTATTAACAGGGTTACAAGAAGGGGTAGAATGCACTGATAGCGTATTGAACAGTTAATTTTGAGAGAGAGTCTAGATTTCCTAGGGATTTATATATGTGTCACAGGCTGGCAGAGGTAGAGCTGGAGTACACCGTTCGAGTGTAGGAATAAGAGCTATATGGACACCAGAGCCCGTTTGGGTGATAAGTGACAATGATGTCATCCTTCTGCATGCATTAATATATAATGAATGAATTATGTTATATCCCATGTGTTATATACATATACATTTGTGTCATTTATCTACTAGGTTGTTTCCCTACACCTTGAATTCCCCATGGCTCAATTAAAAGCCTTATTTCCCTAGACAACATACACATACATGACCCCACCCCTACATGTGACAGTAACCAACCCAACCCAAGGACGCTGTAGAAACATCACAGGTCTACGGTCATCCTTCCTTGCTGTGTTCACCCCAGCTGTAACACAATACTCTAGGCCCATCTGCCCAGAGTGTGTCCACCTGTACTCACACCTTCCCGACAGCTGCACCTGCAAAATATTCCCCAGAGACGCCTGGTTTGATCTCATTAGTACATGACCCCCTCCCTCTCGTCTCCTTGCTCTCTCCCCTAATATAGCCTGAGCGCAGCTGCAAATTGCAGTTGGCCCTTATCCCTGCCTAAAAGTCAGGGGGAGGGGGGGGAGATTATCCTATAATGTCTCGTTCGCTTCTGTTCCTCTTTTTTTCTCTACAGTAAAACTTAGATTCTACTTAGGTTCTACTCTACCTGAGGTTGTGTGACCTGATACCGGGGAACCTTCTGAAGCCTACCACTTAGTAATGGTGCCGATGAGGTTACATACATACATACACATATATAGTCACCATAAATACCTTCCTTACGATAATTTCACTAAATATAATTTACGATATGTCACTAAAGCAGCATACTGCCACTGGCTTGTTTCTGGCGAGCTTCCTGTAACAACTTAATTAATGAGTTAAGCTAGATGTATCGACTTGGCTCGCTTATTGCAACCACCAACTCCTGGTGGTTGAGCCTAATCTTATCGGGTGTTCAATCTGAGCACAGTTAATATAAAAACCTGTGAGATCCTTAACGAAGACAATGGACCCATCTTTCTGTTCTAAGTAAAGGCTTATCTTCTCTTATATAGACTTGATAGCTTATCAGTACTTTCTTATCAGTTTTGCTGATAAGGAAGTACAGGAGTTTTGAAGAGATGAAAATTCAGGGCTGTGAAGGATTCAGAGACTACATAACAGGAACTCTGACTATGGGTGGACCTAAGATAATAGTAGCAGTCATCTACAACCCCCCAATAAATGACAAAAGGCCCATACAGGAGTTTGATAGGAATAATATGGCCACCAATAATATAATAGAGAGAGCAACTTCAGTTGCCTGCAGGATTGGATCCAGACTTTTATTCATGAGCGATTTCAACCATTTAAGATTGGTTGAAATATGGGAGAATGGGGACCCACATGGAGATGCATATATATAGGAGAGCTAAACTCTTGGGAGTGGCAACAATGAACTTTCTGATCCAGCATGTCAAGGGAACAATATGAATGAGAGGCAATGACGAACCAGCTAGATTCGACCTGATATTCACCTTGATTGAGTCAGAAGTAAGGGAAGACATATATGAAGTCCCCATGGGAATGAGTGACCACAGTGTATTGACATTTCATTATCTGATAAAAGTATAGATAATCTATCTAAGAAAGGGATTGCAAGGAAAAAACTAAATTACTGAGGAGTAAAATATGACGAGGTGAGGAACTTCCTAATGGGAATACCATGGGAAAAAAGGATTCAGAGAGACGACTGTATAGGATATGATGGACTACGTCACCCAGAAATGCCATGAAGCTGCAGACAGGTTAATCCCTGCCCTAAAGGAGAAAATGAAAAGCAACAGAAAAATCCATGATTCAGGCAGGAAAGTAAGGTAGCGAAGCAATTAAGTACAACAACATAGATAAACTACAAGAATAACAGAACACCAGAGAGCAGCGAGAGATACCAGAGGGCCAGAAATGAGTACCTCAGAGTGAGGAGAGAAGTTGAGAGACAGTAATAAAAATGACATAGCGAGTAAAGTCAAGACCCAACCAAAGCTGCTCCACAGCCAAATCAGAAGGAAAACAGCAATGAAGGAACAAGTGATGAAACAGAAGCTCCTGCACTAAAGGAAGAGGCGGAAAACCAAGCAACCTGGAGGAATTCGACCTCACCACTGATGAGGGGAACAGCAATCTGTTGGAGCTGAATGTCACAAAGGCTGTTGGGCCTGACAGAATCTCACTGTGGATACTAAAAGAAGGTGCAGAAGCACTAAGTGTGCCACTCTCTATGGTGTAAAACAGGTCACTGGAAACTGGAGACCTGATGGAAAGCTGGAAGACAGCTAATGTAGTCCCATTATACAGAAAGTGTGACAGGCAAGAGGCACTGAACTAAAGGCCTGTTTCCCTAACTTGTATACCATACAAGTTGATGGAGAAGATCGTGAGGAAAGGGCTCGTAGAGCATCTGGAAGGATATAGCTTTGTAGCACAACACCAGCATGGGTTCAGAGATGTAAACCGTGCTTCACAGGTTTAATAGAATTCTATGACCAAGCATCAAAAATTAGGCAAGAAAGAGAAGGGTGGGCAGACTGCATTTTCTTGGACTGTCAGAAAGCCTTTGACACAGTACACCATAAAAGACTGTTAAAAAAGTTGGAGCAACAGGCAGGAGTTAAAGGTAAGATGCTCCAGTGGATAAGGGAGTATCTAAGCAACAGGAAACAGCGAGTAACGGTGAGGGGGGAGTCATCAGAGTGGCGAGATGTCACCAGCGGAGTCCCACAGGGCTCAGTACTTGGACCCATCCTGTTTCTAATATATGTAAACGATCTTCCAGCGGGTATAGACTCATTCCATTCAAAGTTGCTGAAGATGCAAAAATTCTGAGACGAATCAAAAAAGATCAGAGACTAGATGTCAACCTGGACAAACTGGTGGAATGGTCTAGAAAATGGTTACAAAAGTTCAACGCAGGAAAGGATAAAGTAATTAAATTAGGCGAAGAGAGCAGAAGGCTGAACACAAGGTACCATCTGGGAAGTGATATCCTGCAAGAATCAAAGAGAGAAAAATTTGGGGGTTCATATCACACTGAACCTGTCACAAGAAGCCCACATCAAAAGGATATCATCAGCGGCATATGCTAGATTGGCCAACATAAGAACTGCCTTCAGAAACTTGTGTAAGGAATCGTTCAGGACCTTGTATACCATTTATGTCAGACCAGTTCTGTAATATGCAGCTCCAGCCTGGAGTCCATACCTAGTTAAACACAGTAGAAATTTAGAGAAGATTCAGAGGAATGGCAACACACTAGTCCCAGAACTGAAAGGTATGAGATACAAGGAAAAGCTAGGGGAACATAACCTCTCGTCCCTGGAAAACAGAAGAGTAAGGGGAGACATGATAATCACCAACAAAATTCTCAGGGGAATTGACAGGGTGGACAAAGACAAACTCTTTAGCATGGGTGGAACACGAACAAGGGGACACAGCTGGAAACTTAGTACCCAGATGAGCCACAGAGACGTTAGAACGATTTTTTTCAGTGTCAGAGTAGTTAACAAATGTAATCCATTAGGCAGTGATGTGAAGGATGCAGACTCCATACACAGTTTCAAATGTAGATATGATAAAGCCCAGTAGGCTCAGGAATCTGTACACCAGTTGAGAGGCGGGACTAAAGAGCCAAGGCTCAACCCCCACAAGCACAACTAGGTGAGTACAACTAAGTGAGTACTTCCATACTGAGATAATCACTCCCAAACACTTCTAAACACAAATATATAATATCTTATTCATTCTGGAATAAGAAATCAAATAATTATGTTCTCATAAGGATAACAATAATTATCGAAAAGGAATGAAAAACTGGTAACCTTGATGCCCACACCAACGTTTAATGTGGGTCTGGTCTTATAGCCGCTCACCACTGACCACCTCTCATACCAGACTGGTCTTATAGCCGCACACCACTGACCACCTCTCATACCAGACTGGTCTTATAGCCGCTCACCACTGACCACCTCTCATACCAGACTGGTCTTATAGCCGCACACCACTGACCACCTCTCATACCAGTCTGGTCTTATAGCCGCTCACCACTGACCACCTCTCATACCAGACTGGTCTTATAGCCGCTCACCACTGACCACCTCTCATACCAGACTGGTCTTATAGTCGCACACCACTGACCACCTCTCATACCAGACTGGTCTTATAGCTGCACACCACTGACCACCTCTCATACCAGACTGGTCTTATAGCCGCTCACCACTGACCACCTCTCATACCAGACTGGTCTTATAGCCGCTCACCACTGACCACCTCTCATACCAGACTGGTCTTATAGCCGCTCACCACTGACCACCTCTCATACCAGACTGGTCTTATAGCCGCTCACCACTGACCACCTCTCATACCAGACTGGTCTTATAGCCGCTCACCACTGACCACCTCTCATACCAGACTGGTCTTATAGCCGCTCACCACTGACCACCTCTCATACCAGACTGGTCTTATAGCCGCTCACCACTGACCACCTCTCATACCAGACTGGTCTTATAGCCGCTCACCACTGACCACCTCTCATACCAGACAATACAATAAGGGAATACAATGGCATAACACAACACACATCAACACATTAATATAATATAACATAATACGACTGCACTGAAAACAGTATATGGTAATTTTGTAATGTTTAGAAAAAAATGAGGTGGGTTGACTGTATAATTATACATACATTAACATAGTGAGAAATCGGGTAAATACCTGGTTTGTAACACACTACTACCATCATCCTCAACCATCAACAACCACTACCTCTAACCTCAACCATAAACCACCACAACCACCAACTTCCACTACAACTACTACCATCTTCAACCATCAACCACCATTACGACCAACCAAAACCTACTTCAACTACTACTACTACTACCACCCAAAAACATCAACCACCACAGCCTTAAACAGCCACTGTCTCAAACCACAACAATCAACCACCACTTCCACCAATCACAATGATTAGCCACCATTACCACAAACCACAACCATCAACCACAACAACCACCAACTAAAATCATCCACCATCACAACCATCAACAACCACTAATGCCAAACACAACCATCAACCACCACTGCCACCGAATACAACCATTAACCACAACTGCCACCAACCACAACCATCAATCACCACTACCACCAACCACAACCATGAACTACAAGAACAATCAACAACTTCTTTAACAAAAAATACCTTAAAGCCACCACTAAACAAAACTACAACCAACTACAACCATCAACTTCTATTATCACCAACTAACAACCATCAACTACTATTATCATCAACTACAACCATCAACTAACTACTACAATCATCAACCACCACTACCATCACCCACCAATACCACCTACCACCACTATCCCCAACAACTATCAGCAGTCACTACCACCAACAAACGCAACTACAACCAATAACATCCATCAACTACCACTATAACCAACCACAGCAATTAACCGCTAATATCAAAAACTATAAACATCAAACATCATTACCACAAACCACAATCATCAATCAACACTCCCATCAACCACGAATACCACAAACATCCACTACCAAAAATCACAACTATCAATCACCACTACAACCAACCACATATATAAACTTCCACTACCACCAACCACAAAATGAAAACCACCACTACCAGTAACCTCAACTATCAACCACCACTATCTCTAACCTCAACTGTCAACCACCACTACCACCAACTTCAACAATCAACCACCAACCAAATCCATTAGCCTTAACTACTACCGACCACATACATCAACCACCACAACCATCAACAATGTGGGGGTTTTCTTTTTTTTTGCTGTCACGACTGCAATGCGTACGTCGCCAATGTACATATGGCAGACGCTTCACGAAGCTGTCAGAATTAGCAAAATAGAAAATACGAGAGCAACCGTACAGGGCCTGGGAGCAAGGTCGAGTTAGAGTCCTTGTGGGTCTCTTCTCAGACTAGCCTCACCTGGTCCTGCTCCACGTTGGTCGTTGGAGTCTCCTCAATGATGTAACACTTTAAGGGATTCCTAGGGTCCTCATCAAATTTATAGTTTAGTGACTTACAGGCAACTCGGTGTTGAAGACACCTAGAGCTGAAGGCTGGAGTAATATTAGCAGTATTCAGAAGTGGTTCAACGGAAACACCGCATAAAGCTTAAGGGGGCGCAGTCCGAAAAAATTCGGTAAAAAATCGAAAAATTTTGAAATATTTATAAAAATACTACAACATTGTGGCAACACTCTGGTACAATCATAATTATTTTACGATATAAATTGACGTATTTATGGCACATTTTCATGCGTAATTGTGCAGAATCAGGTGCCCGGCAGCTGTGGCGCGCGAAAGGTATTGCCTCGTACGTTCTAAACGTCAAATTTTTCGTAATAACGTCGTAAATAACGTTGTATTTATGAAGAGTAAATATACACTCATTGGCATCTCTTTCATCCCTCGTGGGGTCCGGCAGACCAGAAACCCTCAGTCACCTTGTGTGTCTCATTGAGGGTAGATGCTTCGTCGATGCGCGCTCCATTCTCGCTCTTGGAATAGCGCATTGTTTATTTACTAACTTAACCACTAATACACAGGGTGCTTGATTTACTTTCGATTGGCGTCAGCAAAGCTATGGTTGCATTAGCGAGACTCTTGACGTCTGGCTAATTGACTCGTATCCACTTGTGGAGAAACACCTAACTTAACACAGTTGACAGCCAATCACTAACACGGCAACCTAACTTCCGGTATGCAAAGGGATCACAAGAGTTCCAACCGGATACTCGGTAATGATGATATGCAATAAACACAATAATAATCACACAATAACTAAATGTGTGGTGTATGTGAAGCTCACATCCACAGACGAGTGAAATGCTGTGATACCACACAGATAAACACGCATTCACCGTCGATTCACCTATAACCTGCGACAGGTATAAGAAGGTGAGAACTGTGGTTGATCCCTCAGATCAACACAGACACAATAAAACAATGACAAGATCTTGTACTTACAGATAAGGTACCTTTCCTTACGCACTCACTCAGACTCGTTTATACAAGCACTCGTAGGTGGCCTGATAGCTGGTTTCGCTCGTAGACACGGAGGGTACTCGCAGTATCTTGAGATGATTTCGTGAGTAGGGCGTGCTGTATGCTTAACAGACAGACACACGCGCAAACACTGGCACTGACGGTGCGTGAGGTGGTGACGTCACGTAGGAGTGAGGGCGGCGGCGGGCGCTCGAGGTACTGAGGTACACGCTCAGGATGAGTGGCGGTACCATGCACTACACTGTACACTGTGGTAATGTCACACACAGATTACTTAGGCGGCGGCATTGCCTTAGTTCACTCTAGGTCACTCACGACGATCTTTGTCACCAGGGGTTACCTGATACCAGTCTGTTTCGCTATGGAGATTTGTCACTTTAGGCTTCTAAACAATATATTCGCACTCGTGATTCTGGCGAGTGTGTGGTATATCGCAAAGACGCTGAGTTAACTTGACGGTGAGGGATAGACGGTGATCAGTCTATTGGCCGGTAGAACAGAACACGTCCTCTGGGTATGGTCGCTCTCACGTGAATGAGTTTGCAAGGGTGCCGGGCATCTCGTGGCACACAACACAAAAGGAGTTACAATTTGACTAATAGCATTGCAGCAAATGAGCGGGAACCAATTATATTAGCTCGTTCGATGAGCAGCAGCAGGAGTGACGTCATGAACACGTCATAGCTGTTATTCAACATCGCGCCGGTTGACCCCAGAGGTCAGACGCTGCTGGCGCCTTCCCCTCTCTCACGCGGGCACCAGCCATGTACTCACTGACCCTTGGTGGGCAGTATGCTTAACTCCCTGTATCTACTTCCTGCCTGGACATACGGCGGCCTACGTATTTTAACAGTGTTCCTGGTTAAGTGGGCATTCTGGAGATACCCAACATGCCAGAAAACTATCCAGGATTAAGGGAAATAGGCTTTGTGCACGAAGATCAGTGCACTGTGCACTGCAATGAGCCATTCAAGTCAGCTGTGGGAGGATCTTGGGAGACATACTCCCACATCACCCCCCAACAAAGATCGAGCTCCACAGCGTGGCGCTCGTTCCAACTCACACCGCTGACAACATGTGCACAAACTGAGTGCACTGAGCGCGGCCGGGTCCAGCGGACCCCGTTTTCTATCCTTCTAGGCAAGGCGGGCCTCGTCTAGACTATTCTCTTCTGGTAAGTGAGGAATTTCTTCAGTCACCGGATCACATGTGGCTATCTGTTCAGGTTTGAGCAGGCACTGTGGTTGGACGTAGCTCCAGGTCTGGGTCGGCTCAACGCCTCGAAACCCTGAGTGGCGCTGGTCTGTCCACTGCCTCTCTCCACCTGTGTCATGCCTGAAACATCAGAGACACACTGGGAACCAGTGTCCGGTGATGCGCGTTGCGTTTCCTCGCTCATGTCTCCCTCGTTCGACGTCTCGTTAATCACCCCTGACCTACTCAACCAGTCAGCACCTACGTTGTCGGCTCCCTTTATGTAAACCACGCGGAATGTGAACTGTTGAAGGAACAACACCCAGCGCATTATTCTAGGGTTGGCGTTTTTAAGCGTACCGATGTGGCTGAGGGGTTGGTGATCTACTTGAAACGTGAAACGCTTACCATAGAGATACTGGTAGAATTTCCTTACTCCCACCACAGCAGCAAGGAGTTCCTTTTCTACAGTGGAGTACTTCTGCTCAGCATTGCTCAGTTTACGACTGGAGTACGCAACTGGCCAGATTTCACCGTCGTACTCTTGCATGAGTACAGCACCAATACCTGTATTTGAGGCATCTGTCCGAAGGATGTACTCCCTGGTAGAATCTGGTAGTCTAAGGATGGGTGCTTCAGTCAGCTTCTTCTTGAGCGTCGAGAATGCTGAGTTCTCCATTTCTGTCCAACGTACTCTAACAGGTGCATTCTTCTTGGTGAGATTAGTTAGCGGAGTTGCTATAGACGTGAAATTGGGAATGAAAGTTCTGTAGTACCCTGCCAGTCCCAGGAATGACTTAACCTGAGTCTTGGTGGCGGGTGGAGCGGCTTCACTGATCTTGGTGATCTTCTCAGGCAGCGGCCTGGTGAACCCTCCCCCTATCACGTGACCAAGGTACCTGACCTCCTTGCACCCCAACTCACACTTAGTGGGTTTTGCAACCATTCCTACTTCTTGTAGTCTTGTCAACACCTGCCTTAGCAAGGTCAGATGTTCTTCCCACGTAGCAGAGTGGATGAGCACATCGTCCACGAACACTTCTACTCCAGTAATTCCCCCAAGACTTTGCGCATAGTTCTGTTGAACACGGCTGGGGCGTTCACCAGTCCAAACGGAAGAACTGTGAACTGGAAGAGACCTTCGCTTGTCATGAAGGCAGTGCAGCGCTTACTGTCTTCATGTAATGGAATCTGCCAAAATCCTTTTGTCAGATCAAGCTTGGAGAAATAGCAACTGGAAGCTAACCTCGAGAAGATCTCATTTTGATTGAACATCGGTTCAGCATCAAACTCTATGATGGAGTTCAACTTCCTGAAGTCGAGGCAGATGCGCACACCTCCCCCAGGCTTCTTCACTAACACCATCGGGCTTGAGTACGGTGAGGTCGACTTCTCTATTACTCCCGCATTAATCATAGATGCCAGTTCTTCTCTCACCTGTGGTACAAGGTGATGAGGAACAGGATATGGTTTTGTTCGTACCGCTTGCTGCTCTAGCAAAGGTATGCGGTAACCCTCTACTTTTGCTACCTTAGTGACGTCAGAGAGTACCTCCTTGTACTCTGCTACCAGTCGAGTAACCTGGTCGACTTGATCTTCAGACAGCTGATCATCAACCTTAACATCTCGGTGTGTCTCCTGCTGCTGTTGATTGAAGAGACCTGGCTGACCTTCCTCCTCGTCGGCGGTTATCACTGAGACACCGGCGATCGTTGCTGAGAGCAGAGGGTGGTCGATCGGCCCTGTCGATGTCGAGCCCTGCGGTCCTCTCCTGTTTTTACGTCTTACATGCTTCTTCGGCTTGTTGGATCCATCTGCAGGAGGGTCCTCGTAGCGTTGGAGCATGTTGCGTTCTTTTGCTTTCTCTCCCTTATACTTCAACTGGGTGAGGGTGTGGTCACTCCCTGTGACGTCATCCCCGGGCGAGTCGTCCTTGGCATCAGCTGACTGACGGCAGCTGCGCGCCTTACTCTCCCCCGTTTTCTTTGAGGGCGGACTTGGGCAATCAGAGACTCCCGGAACATTTCCCAATAAAAGTCCATATACAGCACGTTCCTGTTGAACGGCACGGATTTTACCTTTGATGTAAGGTGTGTCGACCCACACATACACCTCCACCATCTCTTTAGTATAGCCATTTGGGAATTTGACATAGACATGTCTACCTGTCTCAGATCCTGGCTGTACTAGGCTCTTTCTTACCATGTGAGTAGTGGCGCCTTTGTCACGGAAGATTTTCGCCGATTTTCCGTTAACATTTCCGTCCACCACCTCAAGGGTCCAAGCTAGTGGATCCTTTCCAACGTTGGGATGTTTCTTACCACTTGAGCTCACACCTGCTATGTAACCTGATTTCGGTTTTACCTTGCAATCAGCTGCACGATGACCTGGCTTACCACAGGTGTAGCACTTGTGCACCTGCTTGTTGGAGGAGTTTCCCTGCTCCCCCGACACACCAGTCTTAAGCTTAGCTCTATCGCCAATACCTGTAGCATGATGCTTCTCGTGCGGCTTCACCCCTTTCACCTGTCTCCTGGCCCCAGCCCACAGATCAGCTTGCTTGGCCATAGACAGATTTGACACAATTTCTTGCTCTTTGAGCTTGACACGCAGAGACGATTCGCATGCTTCTAAGAACTGTTCACGAATCATCAGTTGATAGAACTCCATGCTCCCAGGAGCAGTCTCCATGAGTTCACAGTAACGGTTTAGACTCGATTCTAACCGCTGTAACATGAGCACATATGTCTCACCTTTTTGCAATTGAGCCTACGGAAATTCTCTAGCATCCGGTCTGCAGTTATGCCAAAACCGTTCAGCAGCGCTGTTGTCAATGCCTCGTAATCTCCGCGCTGGTGCGGACCCAGACTGTGGTAGATAGTTAATGCCCTACCCTTTAACAATGCACTAAGAGCGAGTGCCCACTTTGATCTTTCCCACCCGCAATCAGCGGCGTGACCTTCGAAACGCTTGATGTATGCATCCATCGAGTCGTCCCTCTCATCAAAGTTAGCTAGTTTAGGTAGTTTGACAGTCTTACCTTGTTCAACGTTAGTCTCCGTTGAACGACCACTTGTCTGGTCATCCTGCCTTGCTTGCAACTGCATGCGAGCTATGCGTCAGTCTTTTTCTCGGTTCTGCGATCAGTCCAGCGTTGTTTCTCTGTCTGCTGATCAGTCCAGAGTTTCATAGATTTGGCTCTGCTACTTTATTCCCTTCGAATCCCAACTCCCTAACTTGGTTACGGTATTCCTCTAAGGTGAATATTGCGAGCCTGTAATACCTACTCTGTGAGTTGGTGTCGTCCACAAGGACCTTTTGGGCCGAGATTCTTCCCCATAGAATCCCCCCAACGGAGTATTGCAAGGGTTAGATTCCCGCGTGACTCCGTTTTCTTCCGCAGGCGCGTGATTCTAGTGACATCATTCTCGGTGACGTCACCCACAGGGGTCTCTCTCCAAGTTGTCTCTCACTGGGGTCTCTCCCACTGTGTTATCTCTCACTGGGTTCACCACGATAGCTTCATCCAGTGTGATGAGACTCGTGC
>WNGS01002233.1:133489-145430 GCA_020271785.1 Procambarus virginalis
ACAGTTGCGTTTCTCCTGGCCGTATGGTTCGTGAGAATCAGAAACATTCTGTGGTGGGGAAATTTTTGAGTTTTCAGTTGATATATATCCTGGGGAACCAAAATTCAGATTTGAAATGCAATTTTCAAATACAGGTATATAAAAATCCTCAAACGTAAGTTTGCCACCTAAAATAAAAAGTGAGAAGTATGATGTGATAAAGTGCATATGCACACAATAATAGATTAACTACATAAACACGAAATAAAAAATGCGGCGGGGAAGTGTAGTTCAAAAAAAGAAATATAGCTGAACCTGCTTCTCACAGTCCTTGAGTAACCGGGCGATGAATGTCAAAGAAGCGGATTAAGCGTCCACTAAACATGTAAACATACACAAAAGATTGCTGATTCGCTTACACTGTGTACAAGTAAAAAAAAAAAAAAAAGAAATTAGGTGTTGCGAAAGTCACATTCTAAATAGGGTATGATAAAGAAGAAATTTTTACACGAATTGTAATCTAATCCTGGGACCATTAAGGCTGTGTTGACTTGGTACATTTGTGATTTCCTCACTGTGCTAATTGCCCCCAAAAAAGAGGTGATGGATTAGAAATGACTATGCCCAAGTAAATAATCCCTTTCCGAAGTAGCCGGCGGGGAATATATGATACAATAGAGCTCCGCTATCACTTTCCTTAATTATCGGTACGTTGAATGTGCTCAAAGCAGATTACACGTAGACGGTCCACTTTACAAATACCATTATGCGTTCGCTCCGGGAGTTCATGAGGTTCTGAGTACACATTCAATGGGGTGTGAGTGTTCAAGTTGTATCTAGTACCGGAGGTGACCTCAAGTCCAGGGCTTGGTTGCATTTTGTTCCATCCGTTGTATCACGCAATAAATGAGCTGATTTGATATAACTCTAAGCAATAATGCCCAGAGTACACTTTATGAGTGCCGGCGGGGAAGTGGAGTTCATATACTCCGGACGAGCACTATCACATTATGTTCCCGGTCGTGATGGTCAAGGGCAGGAATTAAAAGGCTTCCCGGGACATACACTAAATATAAATGCTGGCGCCTGGAGAAAAGTGGGGGTCGAGTCACGGCTTGATTGTGAGATGAAAATACTGTTTGTCAAGCTAAGTCCTGGGGACCAATATCAGGCGTGAAATAAATAGTAAGGCATTTAAGTGGATAGTCACGAAAGAAAGTGAAAAGTGCCAAAAAAAACAAAAGACGGGATGATGATAAAGCTATGCAAAACAAGATTAGCCAGCCGAGTGCCACGAGGCGTGGGAATGGATGGGTTTCATATAGCTCCTCTCCGGCTAGCACTATCTTATGCGAGCCGTGATGGTCAGCGGATTAAGGCGTCCCATGTACATACACGGTTGCGTTAATCCCCGGGCACGTAGGGGTGCGATCGCTTCTCGGGATGATAGAAGTTTGCAGTTGTAAGCTCGATGCCGGGGGACCATTTCAGGCCTGTGTTGGTGAATCCATCAGAAAAGAAGAAGTAAAGAAAAGAGAGGAAAGAGAATAGATAATAAGGGAAATAAAAAAGAAGAGCTATCACTAGACAAAGATTATAGTGAGAGAAACTCTTGCACAAGAAGAGATGGAGACCTGCATCATGCCCCCATCAGTAAGTCAACTGTGGAAATGTCGCATTCCAGAGGACGATGCAGTGAATAGCAATAATCGTTTAAGATCAAGGTCTCCGCAATACACGCACCTAGGAGACAAAGTACCCCAACCGGGAGTCCTCCCCGGACAGAAATACAAAAAGACCAACCCAACTCCAGGGCCCAGCCAGCTCGCTCTGTACTCAAGGAACCACATACCTGAACTCTCTGCCGAGCCTGCAAAAATTAATGATTGGATGTATCAAACCGCACAACTCCTGCTAGCCACTCAACACAGACCATGCCAGTTCGAACTCGGGTTCAACTGAGCCACAATGCTCCTCAGAATTAGCTACAAGGTGCGTCAGGGCGGAAGGAACACCTACTGCAAAGATACAAAAAATGGTGTAGTGGCAAGTAGTGGGGAAGTGCGTTGAGCCTTTGCGCGGAGAGTAGGTGCGCTTAGAAAACAGCACCAGTTGAGAGGATACCTAATGAATAAGGTAGACCTTTAATTATCCTACACGGTGACAACGGACAGCTTTGCACTTCGGTGGTGAACGAGGACAACCCAAAGTATACACCTGAAGGTGTTCAAAATATCTGTGTGGATGGTAAGAAAACGTGGGGCAGGGTGAAGGATGGAACCACTAGGTGCCGGCCAAAGTGAGGGCGGTTAGTGACAAAATGGTGTGGCGCTAACAGTAATGAAAGGGCATGGGGGGGGCGGACAGCGGGGGAAGAATTACGTGTGGTCTTCCCCTTACCGTATACCACAAACAGGCATGCGAGTACCTCGTTTTTGGGATCTATAAGTGACCCTGGCTCCTTATGACACACAGAATGGGGGCTATTAGGATGACTGCACGGAAGTGCATCAATAACTCACAAAATAGCTTATAACCGGGTACACACTAATATAGATTAATACCGAATGATGACCATATAATATATCTAGTATATATACAAAAAATAAATATAAAAAGATAAAATAATATATACATATAGGTATAACTGATAGATGAAAGTAGGGTGAAATAAATAAATATTTCATATCAAAAAAAATAATGAGCTATATATCGATAGGGGACATGAATAATATAAGTGTCAAACCAAAAAAATGTTTCCAGACGCCGCGCGTAGGGCAGTGGCGCAGTGCACAGGGGAAAGCGGCTGGGGTATACCTGGGTACGCCCCAAACGCCTCCGAGGGAAGTAAACTGGGACGAGTCTTCGAACCTGATGATTTAAGTTGTTATATATTGTGAAAAATGTTGTGGTTATGTTCTCTGTAAACTGTACATGCAAAACAGAAACAAAACAACAAAAAAAACCTAGATGTGGTGAGAAAAAAAAGAGGATAGCACAGAATGAGTATTTCCGGTGAGGATCCCCAAGATCTTCTCTGAATGCTATATTTGTATTATCTCTTTTCGAGATGTGGGTCCCTGCAATTGCCACAGAGGTGGTACACCAATGTACAGGGACGCCTTAATCTGCTTGACCATCACGACCGGACAAAGAAGTGATAGCCGGAGCATATGAACCACTTCCCCGCCGGCACTCGGATGGTAATCTTGGGCATAGCATTATATCAAATCACCCATTTTTGGGGGCAACACGTGAGGAACACAAATGCAAACAAGCCTGAATGGTCCCCAGGACTAGATACGACTGAAACTCACACCCCAGAAGTGACTCGAACCCATACTCCCAGGAGCAACGCAACTGGTATGTACAGGGACGCCTTAATCCGCTTGACCATCACGACCGGACATAAGGAAGTGATAGCCGGAGCTATATGAACCACTTCCCCGCCGGCACTGGATGGTAATCTTGGGCATAGCATTTATCAAATCACCTCATTTTTGGGGCAACACGTGAGGAACACAAATGCAAACAAGCCTGAATGGTCCCCAGGACTAGATACAACTGAAACTCACACCCAGAAGTGACTCGAACCCATACTCCCAGGAGCAAGCAATGGTATGTACAGAGTCATTCTGGGGTGTGAGTTTTCAGTTGTATCTAGTCCTGGGGACCATTCAGGCTTGTTTGCATTTGTGTCCTCACGTGTTGCCCAAAAAAATGAGGTGATTTGATAAAATGCTATGCCCAAGATTACCATCCGAGTGCGGCGGGGAAGTGGTTCATATAGCTCCGGCTATCACTTCCTTATGTCCGGTCGTGATGGTCAAGCGGATTAAGGCGTCCCTGTACATACCAGTTGCGTTGCTCCTGGGAGTATGGGTTCGAGTCACTTCTGGGGTGTGAGTTTTCAGTTGTATCTAGTCCTGGGGACCATTCAGGCTTGTTTGCATTTGTGTTCCTCACGTGTTGCCCCAAAAATGAGGTGATTTGATAAAATGCTATGCCCAAGATTACCATACGAGTGCCGGTGGGGAAGTGGTTCATATAGCTCCGGCTATCACTTCCTTATGTCCGGTCGTGATGGTCAAGCGGATTAAGGCGTCCCTGTACATACCAGTTGCGTTGCTCCTGGGAGTATGGGTTCGAGTCACTTCTGGGGTGTGAGTTTTCAGTTGTATCTAGTCCTGGGGACCATTCAGGCTTGTTTGCATTTGTGTTCCTCACGTGTTGCCCCAAAAAATGAGGTGATTTGATAAAATGCTATGCCCAAGATTACCATCCGAGTGCCGGCGGGGAAGTGGTTCATATAGCTCCGGCTATCACTTCCTTATGTCCGGTCGTGATGGTCAAGCGGTTTAAGGCGTCCCTGTACATACCAGTTGCGTTGCTCCTGGGAGTATGGGTTCGAGTCACTTCTGGGGTGTGAGTTTTCAGTTGTATCTAGTCCTGGGGACCATTCAGGCTTGTTTGCATTTGTGTTCCTCACGTGTTGCCCCAAAAAATGAGGTGATTTGATAAAATGCTATGCCCAAGATTACCATCCGAGTGCCGGCGGGGAAGTGGTTCATATAGCTCCGGCTATCACTTCCTTATGTCCGGTCGTGATGGTCAAGCGGATTAAGGCGTCCCTGTACATACCAGTTGCGTTGCTCCTGGGAGTATGGGTTCGAGTCACTTCTGGGGTGTGAGTTTTCAGATATATATATATATATATATATATATATATATATATATATATATATATATATATATATATATATATATATAGTGTAGCACAAGATTATAGATTGTGGAAACATAATACAGGCCATCTTATAGCATATAGATGATATATCCCATAAGTGTCCATAATGTTTGAAGAGGTTCAGTGTGCTTGCAAATATACCTGAGTTTACCTGAGAGCCACTAATACTAGTGACCGCGATGAGGACAGGAAGCCGACGGTTTGTCGAAAGTCCTCCATTTGTCTTGATGATCTTTTCCAGCTGTACTTTAAATGTTAACAGAGTTTTGGCATTTACAGCTTCAACATATAGACGGTTCCATGGGTTAATAACCCAGTGGGTGAAAAACCCACTCCTTTTCTCAGTCCTACATTGTAGCTTGTTAAGCTTGTTACCGTTGCTCCTTGTTTGTGTTACATCTGACCTTCAGAAGAAAATATTCGGATCAACATCCTCTAACTTGTTTAGTTTCTTAAAAGTCTCAATGAGATCCGACCTGTATGCCTGGTTTGCAGTGTTGTTAGCCCTGTGGCCTTCAAGCGTTCCAGATACGAGAGATGACTTAGCTCTGGAATAACTTTTGTTGCCCAGTGTTGCACCGTATCCAGAACAGCTATGTGTTTCTGAAAATGAGATCTCCGTGTTGGATTCGATAATCTAAGTGATTATGGAATTATGGCACCATGAGATTATGGCACCAGAGATTTATACCGATAACCATTATTTTATATTCCTTATAGTCAAAAGCAACCTTAATTATCCTAGAAGTTTTATCTTCCACAATAGCATAGAATCATCAGCAAACACGTTCATATAATTCTGTATTTCTTCTGGAAGATTATTTAATTGTTCATAGTTGCATACACTTCATTAGGGAGTGAGTTTAATAGAGTGGGTCCATTCATTTGCAAAGAGTGTTGGCACACATTAAGTATAATAATAATAATAACTATTAATTAAAAACAAGTGGGTATAAAAACATAGCAATAATGTACAATTGTAGGGACAGAAGTTACACATACTAATGTAACCACACACACGCAAGACGGTTCAGGCAAAACGCATAGCCTGACTACATGGATATCAATGGGATACTTATGTCTAGTGTGCACAAAGTGCACTACATATTTTGTCCAGTTTTCTATTATTAATTGTTTCTTGTTGATTTCTGTAGCATTACTGCCTTGTATTGCCCAAAGTTTGTTTTGTTTTGTTTTACACATACACATGTGAATACAAGAACAGACGACTGCTGACTCCTGTTAGCAGGCTGAGAGCTTGCGGACTGAGAGCAGCTAAACGATTGGCGGCGTTCCGCCAATCGTTTAACACCCAGGTACCCAATCACAGCTCGGTGAACAGAGGCGTGCAGTTAAGGGTTAGCATCTAGTCAATCCTCCCAGGCCAGGGTTATACACCTGCAACAGATTTAGAAACGCCAACTGAATTTAATAGCTTACTTTCATCGGTTGGTGCTAACCTTGCCAGAAAAATCCAACAGCCTAAGACACATGTTACCACATATCACCCAGGCAGTTATCCAAACTCTCTTCTTTCATCAGTCAGCCCGACAGATGTTGTGTCCATCATTCACTCACTAAAAACCAATGACTGAGAACATTAGTTAAATGCCATCTGTGGTATACAAGAGTGCCTCCAATGCCCTTGTGCCACCCATAGCTCTGCTGTTCAACAAATCTCTATAGTGGCATATCTTCCCTGATATCCTTGAAAAAGCAAGAGTAACGCCAGTTCATAAAGGAGGATATCGGCAGACAAACAATTATAGACCAATATCAAATTTTCCAATATTATCAAAAATATTTGAAAAAAAATAAATCATTAAAACAGCTCAACTCCTATCTCCTAAAATTCTACATACTAAGTCCCTGTCAGTTTGGCTTCAACTCCCAAAAGAGAACCAACGACGCAATTATTAGTTTGCTTGATATAAAATACTCAGCCCTTGACAAAACTGAGTTTCCGATTGGACTCTTCATTGACCTGAGAAAGGCCTTTGATACTGTTAGCCATAACTACCTCTTATTTAAACTCCACCATTATGGAATCCAAGGCCCTTCCCTGAACTATATTCAATCCTATCTTAGTGACAGACACCAATATGAAGCCATCAATGATATAACCTTACCCACTCTACCATTAACCATAGGAGTGCCACAGGGCAGCATCGTAGGAACTCTCCTATTTATTTTATACATCAATGATCAGCCTAATGTCTCTAACATTATTAAACCCATATTATTTGCTGACGATACTAACCTCATACTCAGACCGCAACCCACATATATTAAATAATGTTGTAAATAATGAATTAAAAAAAAGTCTATTTATGGATGTCAAGCAACACACTCACACTAAACATAAAAAAGACCTACTACATCTTATTTGGAAGCAAATCAACAAATGCAATTCAGCTTCAGATAGACAATGTTAACATCAGCAATATAAATGATGGAAAACTCCTTGGCCTATACTTAGACAAGAGACTCAACTTCAGCACCCACATACAACACATAACCAAGAAAGTCTAAAAAATGGTTGGTATATTCTCTAAAATAAGATATTATGTTCCAAACTCTGCTCTCTTCTCACTATACTATACGCTAATCTATCCCTATCTTACATATGGTATCTGTGCATAGGATTCACCCACTGCAAACTACTTCAAGCCCATCATCACCCCAACAAAAATCTGCTATCAGAACAATAACAAACTTTGCCTTCAGACAACACTCAGCCCCCCGTTTAAATCCCTAAACATGCTAAACACAAACTCACTCCTCAGATTCTCTTGTGCCATTTACATTTACAAAACCCTGTTCTAAAACTCTTCCAGGACACATGTAATAGATCCCATAATCACCACACACTAGAAATAAATATATCCTTGATATCCCTAGAGTCAAACTTAATCTGTGTAAACACTCTATGTAAATAAAGAGACCTTGTCTGTGAAACTCAATCCATAACGAATTTGAATGTTGTCCAACTTTCTCCTTATTCAAAAATAAAACCCAAAAATGCCTAATTTCATCTTCATAGTTTCCAACCTAGTGCTTTAAATTCACACTGTATCTAGTGCACCCCATCCACCCCCCCCCCCTCAATATATGTACCTAAGCCCCAATATATGTACCTAAGTCATACAACTTTACCATTGCTATCACCTTATACCATGGTTGTTATATTGAATGCATATTGTACTGCATTATACTTTGAAATAATCCTAAAATTATGCTGCAATGTACCTGTTGATAACCCTCAATTCTTACTTTAATGAACTTACTGATCTTTGTAAAATTTTCTTACAATGTCCCAGTAAACATTTTTTTAATTTTACTATTAAATTACCTACTTTAAAAATTATCTGTTAGATTAAGGACCTGCCCGAAACACTATGCGTGCTAGTGGTTTTACAAGAATGTTAAAACATCAATGTTATGTACTCTCATAAACCCAATATACCTTCTTGTATATAAATAAATAAAAATAAATAAATAAGGATACCAACCTTCTTATCGCTTAAGTTACATACTTTAAATAATTATTCATTCTGTCTGTAAAGTAAGTATAAGAAATGTTATTTCCATGTTTAAATGGTTTTTGCAATTTATATAACTGGCACATGGATCATCAAATATCTCAAAATTCAAGTAATCCCAAAGGAGAGGTTGAAAGTCCCAGTTGCATAATAGTGGTTGTCTCTGGATAGATGTTTTATCCAACTCTTTCGACCTATTACACCATTATTTATATCACTCATTCTCGATTTATATTTCCTGACAATTAAATTTATTTTTCTGTAAAAGTAGGAGTGGCCAGTGATAAGGTATTTTTATATGAAAAATAAAAAAAATCAGTGTTTCTTATTATTGAATAATGATGTGCTCTCATATCATTTAAATAATCAGGGTTGGAGACAAAGATACAATTATTGGGCAATTGAATTTAGTTCTTGACAGTTTTAATTTTGTTTCATTATTTTTTCCTTATTCAAATATTACAATAATTCGTTCTGTCCAATTAAAATATTTTTGTTAGGTTTCAAAAATTATGGTTTCTCAAGTTCAAGTTACTGAGTGCTGTGAAATTGATTGCAATCACATGTACAGCACACTGTAAATATAAATACAATCAGATGATGAAGTCAGGTGGCATCCATCCTGCTTCACAGATCAAATGGCAGCCTCGTCACAGTACAGCCGTCAGCCTGCTTCATCATGCAGCCCACTTACAGACAGCTTGAAAATACTATAAAATTTCTTAAAATACCAATAACAATTGAGGTCATTTATGTAAATTAAAAATAAATTAATAATTTGATTTAGAACCGCGCGTACAAAAAACATGAGAATAATGTACAATGGTAGGGACAGGAGATATATATATATCTGCAGTCTCCGTGGTGTAGTGGTAAGACACTCGCCTGGCGTTCCGCGAGCGCTATGTCATGGGTTCGTATCCTGGCCGGGGAGGATTTACTGGGCGCAATTCCTTAACTGTAGCCTCTGTTTAACGCAACAGTAAAATGTGTACTTGGATGAAAAAACGATTCTTCGCGGCGGGGATCGTATTCCAGGGACCTGCCCGAAACGCTACGCGTACTAGTGGCTGTACAAGAATGTAACAACTCTTGTATATATCTCAAAAAAAAAACAATACTTATGAAACCACTATTATGCAAAGTGTTTCAATAAAACATAAAATAAATATAAAGTTGCATAAATTGTGATGAGGGTAAAAACACTTAATACTATTTATAATGAAAGAAAACTACGAGTGGTTCTATGTAGAAAACTTAGAAATCAATGCTATGTACTCCCATAAGTCCTCAGAAATCACCTGAGGCATGTAAATCACATGTAAAGAAACATGTGCGAGAAGCCTATACTACACTTTCCTATTTCAGAATTTCCTTTAAATACATTGATGGAGAAATACCAAAAGAAAAATTCAATACCTTTGTGAGACCAAAGCTGAAATATTTATTGGTTTTATTGTGCCAGTATCTTAAGAACACATCAAAAAGTTGGAAAAGGTGCAGAGATATGAAATAAATGCCCTAGAAACTGAAAGACAATTGCAACGAGGAGAGGTTTGAGGCATTAACTAGGCCAAAACTAGAAGAAAAAGAGTCAATATGATTAATACAGTCAAAATAGTAAGTGGAATCGTCAAAATCGAAAAGAAATAATTCTTGAAAATTGGAACTTCAAGAACAAGAGGTTATAAATTTAAAATAACTAAACACAGCTGCCGAAGATATATATGAAAAATCACTTCTGCAAACAGTGGTAGACAGTTGGAACAAGTGAGTAGATTGTAGAGGTCAAAACTGTCAGTACTGTAGTTTCAAAGCGTTATGACAAAGAATGCTGGAAAGATGAGACACTACGAGTGTAGCTCTAATCCTGTACCTGCACGTTGGTAATTACCAGGTCCCTCACAGGGCAAACATATTGAACCAATTTAAAGATTATACAATAATATAAAACTTATATTTTTTATTTGAAATAAAAATGTAATATATATATATATTATATATATATATATATATATATATATATTATATATATATATATATATATTACTTTCATATTTCTTATTTGTTAATTTACTGAGTTTTTTTATATTAAATGTTCAGATGCACGTCACCCGTAACATCGTTGCCAATTTTTTTTATCTCTTATATACATATGAACTTTGTTGTTGACTGAGGAACGACGACAGAGCATGGCTGGCTTGGCCTGGGTTGAATTGGGCTGACCTAACCTGGCCTAACTTGGCTAAGAGAAGTGTGCAGAAGCACTTTGCTTGTCACTCACCATGTTGTATACTAAGTCACTGGAGACCTACCAGAAATATGGAAGACAGCTAATGTTGTCCCAATATACAGACAGGTCGACAGGTAAGAGGCACTGAACTACAAGTTAGTGTCCCTAACTTGAATACAAGCAAAGTGATGGAGAAGACTGAGAAAATCAAGTATCACATCTAGAGAGAAGGGACTTCGTGACACTCCATCAACATCGGTGCCCCATAAGAGGCTGGTGTGTAACTTGGAGTAACTAGTAGCGTGTTAAAGTGGATAAGAGAGAACCTAAGCAATAGGAAGCAGAGGGTTACTGTGAGGGGAAGTGTCCTCAGAGCGGCATGATGTCACCAGTGGAGTCCCACAGGGTTCTGTACTCAGACCAATCCTCTTTCTGATATACGTAAATGATCTTCCAGACGTTACAGATATAAAATTTAATTTTGGAAATGAAATCCTTCAAGAAGCATGTAGGGAAAAAGGCCTGGATGATATCAGGCCAGAGCTGTCCCCTGAAGCCCACATCAAGAAGATATCATCAGCAGTATATGG
Organism: Procambarus virginalis; assembly: GCA_020271785.1. Taxonomy (NCBI): domain Eukaryota; kingdom Metazoa; phylum Arthropoda; class Malacostraca; order Decapoda; family Cambaridae; genus Procambarus; species Procambarus virginalis. Next base: position 144,581 of record WNGS01002233.1, read on the forward strand.
TAGGATGGCCAACATAACAAGTGCTTTTTGAACAGTGTAGTTCACTCCTAACTTGTGGATTACAACACTCCCCTCCTTAAACACGCACATGTCCCCATATGCATAAATGCAATGGTTTTATTAGCACAAGGACTTGGGGGATGCATCCCCCATATATGTACAACTAAAAATTTATACTGCATGTTCACAATACACATGATGAAATAATTTAAAAAACTCCCCGACATGAATCACAATTACTACTATATCATATGCATTAAATCCGCATCATAGCATAGGTAACATAATCTGTAATGTTTCTTGACCCATACCCTACATTACACATACATAAACTGCTGGCATATAAATACATGCATAACCATACAATTTATATGGACCAGAATTCTGGCACTAAACAAATATGACACTTTTCATAAATATTTACACAACACATAAATCTAAGGTTCTTCATCCTTAGTAACATTTTCATAAACAAAAATGCGCATCCTGCCCTGTTCTGTCCACATAAGGGCTTACAATGATCACACACAATGTTTCTCTGGCCGCATTTACAAGTGGCCGCATCACTTCTGTTCTGTCTTTGTCTCCCATGGTTGCTAGGTCTCAGATGCTCCATGACCCCAAGCAAAACCTAGGCTGTTCAGCCTGGTGAATGCTGTCAATGTCCCATCTTTGCTCTGAGCTAACGTGATCCTGGCATCCAGAGCAACAGAGATTAACTACCCCAGGGTCAGGTCCCATCAGGTCCATGCTGCCGTCGCGTTCCAGGGCACTGTTACGAACCTTACCTCCTGTTGAGGTTAGTTTCTATTATAGGAGTTGGTTAGAGAATGTTTTCTAGAAAGGAATC
>WNGS01002234.1:30278-53243 GCA_020271785.1 Procambarus virginalis
TAGATAGGTTTTTAAATCTTCAGATAGGCAATCGGTAAATTCCTCTAGCAGAATAAGCTGTTCTCGCTATTCTTTGCTATCTATTTTCCTAGACTCACACCACCTCGAAAAAACCTCTCCTTTAATCTAGCAAATTCTTTATACGTGGGTTCTGCCCCTTTCTTACGATTTCGAAATTTTTGCCTGTAGGCTTCTGGAACTAACTGGTTCGCATGCAAAACCACCCTCTTTACCACATCGTAATCACTTGACTCACTCACTGATATGTTGTAATGCAGTTTGGGCTTTCCCGGTTAACACCATCTTAATCATTATAGCCCAATTGTCTCTTGGCCAATCCAATGAAGCAGCGACCTTCTCGAGGGCCAGCAAAGAACTTTGACACCTCCTTTTCATTGAACTTAGGAAACCATTTTAATGTTCCCACATTGGGTCAAAACACTGGTGTCCTTCTACCACTTAATCTGGAGTTGCGCCCCTGGCAGCCGTGGATGTGCAGACGTCGTTGCCGACTCTCCCTAGGTTGTTGGGGGTTGCCGCTTTGGTCGCCAGGTGATGTGGGCGTCTCTGCCCTCCCAGCTAGTTGCTGCCTGGCTTGCGAGTTGACATGTGGCGAGTTTGACATGGGTGGCCAACTTCCCCCTGTTGTGCGCGTGAACTCCATAGGCCTGGGAGTTCACTAGTCGGGCTAGATATCTGGAAATCGAGGTGGTTATGTGTGACTGCTTCGTATCCCGGTGGAGGCTATGTATGGTGTGGAGCTTGTATCAGCCCACCGGGTTATTCTCAAGTTCGTGAGGGAGGAGGAGTACCGGGACTTCCCTCCATTGTTACGAGGGGCTCTGTGGCAATTTGGGACTGTAGTGGTGCCCTGACTTATGATCAGTGTCCATGGGGCGCCCCTGGAGTTTCCTGAAGACCTCCTCCAGCGTTACTTCGGGAGGTTTGGTGCTGTTGTAAGCGTGCGGGTGCAACACGCTCTCCTCAGGGAGGTATGCTGGAAGGCGGACGAACATTTGTACCTTGCGAATGCGCCTGCGGTCAGATGTACCATCTTCTGTACCATATTCTCCATCTTATGGAATACTACATCCGGGTGTATTATGCTCGACAACCCCGTACCTGTTTCTGGTGTTTGCCTGTTGGGCGCATCAGGCTGCCGGGTGCTCTCTGAGACCCCGGTGCTCCTGTCAACTTGTTCCGGGGAAGAGCATTTCCTGCTTGCCTTCCTCTGGAGGAGGACTTCTTGGGATGAGGAGGTGAGCGTCCCAGTTAGCTGTGCGGCTCCCCCTGCGTCGCCCGACCATGCCTCTGGGAGTTCCTGTCCCTCCTCCGGGTATTACAGTGCCGTTGGATGGTCTAGCTACTCCTGTCACTTTCCCCGCTGCCCCTGGACCTTCCTGGTGCTCCTGTGCGGCAGTCGCTGTCTTCTCCTCGTTTTCGGATGCTGCGCCTGGCCCTGTGTCTGCGCCTCAGGTCTCGGCTGTGCTGGGTGCTGGGGTTGGCTGTGGAGCCTCCTGCTGTGTGTGGCCCAGTTGCCCGGGGCCTGTGTAGAGGCTGCTGCTGTTCTGCGCGGCGTCGGTTCGTCTGGCTAGTGGTACCCGTGTTTCTGAGGTCTCGCTTCCGGCTCTGACAATATCCGGCACGGAGCCCACAACGTTCCAGGCGTTCGTCTCAGTGCCTGGGCCGATGTTGGGCTTTATTGACTGTGGTGTCTTCGGTGTGTTGACGGTGTGGATCCGGATACGTCGATGCTCCGCGTTAGGTGGTGGTGAGGTCCCATGTGCCTGCTGGTGCTGGTGCCCAAGTCTTTGATGTGCCTTCGGTTCTTTCTCCACCAGGGGACTCTCCGCAAGTGGCGGGGTGGTGGCTTTTGCTGCTAGGGATGTGTGGATACTGGTGTTGGGCGTGGCCTGGTAGTGACATTACGGTAGGATTCGCACTGTCCAGGTTCCCCTGCAGTCGTCTCTGTGCCCATGGCGACGGGTGCTGACGCTGTGGTGGTGCCCTTGTGCAGTTCGCTCCTGTGAGGGTGGCTGCGTTGGGATATGGGGGACGTGTTGCCGGCATCTGTGATACCGCTGGGTCACTGGACAGCGATTGCCGATTGATTGCTTCTGATGAACCGTAGAACTTTCATGGTGGGTAGGTTCCCTGCATGTGGGGACGAGTGGCGGCTACTCGCCTCTCAGTAATACCATCTGGGTCCCCTGTTTGTGAGTGTTTGTTGCCAAGATTCCGAATGTGTGAATGGATCCCCCTGTGGATGGCCAAGACCCTTGGCAGTGGATGCTCTGGGAAGCATTTAATGTGCGATTCCCGCGGGCCTGTTTCCGGAAAAGTATGCCCACTGATTTTCTGTTTATGTGCTTTAGTGTAGTACATGTATGCCCCTCTGGCTGTTTGCTTGCCCTGTTGTGTTATGTGCTCGTGCCTCTCCCTTTGTTTATTGCGAGGCCGTGTTTCTTGTTCATGTTTTGTTTGTGTTGTTGAGTATGCCCTGTGTTATGTTTCTGCTTTATGTGTTATCTTTTTTTTATGGCTTGTTGTGTGTTATGTTTTTGTTTGTGTTATCTTTCATGTTGTCCTTCTTGATGTGCTTTGTAGTCGGTCCTTCCGGCCGAGGGCTATGTTGCTTTGTTTCAATGATACTATGTTATGTTTCTTGTCTTGATTTTTTGCTTGCATGTATTGCTTGTTTCGTTGTCTTTATTTGTGTGCTGTTCTTGACTGATGTATTCTGTGTTCTCTTGTGTTTTTTCCAGTTAAGCTTATTATTGTACTGTGCTGTCGGTCCTATCTGGCCGGTGGTTTTGCTTTGTTGTAATGTTTCCTGTGGTTTTTTATTCTATGTTTTTATTGTATTTATTGTCTATAATTGCATGCTTGCCTGTATAAAAAAAAACTTAATCTCAGCACTTCCAATTCGTGTTGCCTTGCTTCCCTTTCTTTTATTTCCAAACGTTTCATTTCCATTTCCTTTTCTTCTCTTTCTTTCTCCATTTCCAAACGTTTCATTTCCTTTCCATGTTCTTTTTCTTGTCTCTCTCGTTCTAATTCTAGTTTTTTCCACTATTCCCGATTTATCTCTAACTCGCGCATTTTCACAGTTAAGAGGCTTATATAAGTTCATTTTGGTCACTCTCACCATCACTTCCCCTTGCTTCCTTCTCAGTGGAAGCCATAACACTTTCTCCTTTATTCTGCACTTCCCTTTCTAGCTTACCATTAGATTTTAAATGCTTATGCACCTTCGAGAGGATCTCAACACGTGAATCACGCTCACTCACCTTAATGCCCAGGTAAGCACTTATTAAAACAAACTCTGGTTTTCCAAGATGTTTAAACTTGGAAAGGCAGTCCTCCTGTTTCAGGAACTCATGAACATCATCCAGGGTATCAATGGTCTGCCTCTCAGCCATTGAACCCTTCGTAACCTGGCTCTTTATAAACTCTATGATCCTAATCAAGTTCAGAGGACCCTATCCTTGGTGGAAATATAGTCTAATGTTTAAGATAAATAAAGATAATTGCACATAAAAAATAACCCATTATTACCCTTCACCAATAATATTTACAAGTTTCTACAGAGGTCATCCAGACCGGCGTCGCTAGCCCTCACGCTAGCCAGCTTCATGGATGACGGACACTGTATGCCTCTGAAGAGGTTTTCAATGCACCACTAGCCTCTTACACTATCAGCAGTTATGGCGAAACCTTCAAGCGCTCCCCCTCCGTAGCACTCGATGGTGCGCTCAATTAGTGAAGGCAACAACGCTCAACTAGTCCCACTAGCTAGTACCTTCAGGAATGAAGTCCACAGTGCTCAACCACAGCGCTTACCTAGCCCTACTGGCTAGTACCTTCTAGAAGTGAAATCCACAGCGCTCAACCACAGCGCCCACCTTGCCCTACTGGCTAACACCTTCAGAAGTAAAGTCCACAGCGCTCAACCACAGCGCCCACCTTGCCCTACTGGCTAACACCTTCAGAAGTAAAGTCCACAGCGCTCAACCACAGCGCCCACCTTGCCCTACTGGCTAACACCTTCAGAAGTAAAGGCCACAGCGCTCAACTAGCCCACTTGGCTAGCACCTTCAGGTCGACCCAAGTTCTCTTTCACTCTCCCGGCTTCACTGACTTCCTTCGCCTGTCCCTGGTTACTCATCATATTCCAGCACATCAGACTGGGAGATGGGAAACTAAGATTAATGGGAGGGCAACTGTTATAGTTCGGCACCTGGCTTGTAGATGGCGCCGAGGTCCGTCACACTTCCTGCCCCACCACCCCCCTAAACTTCTTCCTGTCTCAAGCAGACCAGGCAAGATGTAAGCCCTCCATCCCCCACCCCCACCTCCCTCCAAACCACTGGTGACTACCCCCCACAGGAGGATGCGCCAACCCATGTAACCCTGTCCATGGAACGGCTTCCTACGCCAATGGGAAGTGTGGGTAAAAATGGATATAGGAAAGTGAGCTCTAAGGTAATGTACTCAAACATCGATGGAATTTCTAATTAAGCAAGTGAACTGGCAGAAAGGGCACAGGAAGAAAACCCAGATGTAATAGGACTCACAGAAACAAAATTGTCAGCCGTCATAGAGATAGTGTTTCCTTAGGACTACTATATATTAAGGAAAAAGACGGAAGTAAGAGGGGGAGAAGTGGCCCTGTTGGTAAAGAAGGACTGGAATTTTGAAAAAATGGAAATTCTGGGGTGAGAAAGATTCAGAGACAACATAATAGGAAATATGACTATGGGCAAACATAAGATAATAGTTGCAGTCATTTACAACCCTCCACTAAATGGCAGAAGACCCCAGACAGGAGTTCGATAGGAACAACAACAGAACCATTAATATAATAGATAGAGTTGCTTCAATTGCCTGCAGGAATGTATCCAGACTTTTAATCATGTGCATCTTCAATCACGGAAAGATAAACTGTGAGAATGGGGAACCACATGGAGGTGCAGACACATGGAGAGCTAAAGTCTTGGAAGTGGCAACAGAAACTTTCTGAGCCAACATGTCATGGGACCCACAAGAATGAGAGGCAATGACGAACCAGCTAGACCCGACCTGATATTCACATTGAATGAGTCAGAAATCAGGGAAGTAAAATTTGTAGCCTCCCATGGTAATGAGTGATCACAGTGTATTGACATTTGATTATCTGATGGAGGTAGCGATAACATATCCAAAGAAGAGATTGGAAATCAAAAGACTAAATTACCGAAGAGGTAAATATGATGAGATGAGGAATTTCCTAATGTGAATTCCATTGGGAACAGAACTCAGAGAGAAGACTGTACAGGATATGATGGACTATGTCTCCCAGAAGTTCCAGGAAGCTGCAGACAGGTTTATCCGAGTCCAAAAGGAGAGAAATGAAAAGCAACAGAAGAACCCATGGTTCAGTCAGGAATGTAAGGTAGTGAAGCAGTTGAGTACAAGAAAATGAAGAAACTACAGGAAAAGCAGAACTCCAGAGAGCACAGAGAGATACCAGAGGGCCAGGAATGAGTACCTCAGAATTTGGAAAGAAGTAGAAAGACAGTATGAAAATAACATCGCGAGTAAAGCCAAGACCAAACCAAAACTGCTCCACAGGCACACCAGGAGGAAAACAGCAGTGAAGGAATAAGTGATGAAGCTGAGAAAAGAGGTGAACAGATACACAGAGAATGACAAGGTGGTGGAGAAGAGCTCCTCAAGAGATTCCAGGAGGTCTTCACAACAGAATGAGGAGAAGCCCATGCACAAATGAGAAGGTGGCAAACCGAACAACCTTGTAGGAATTTGAGCTCACCAGTGATGAGGTCAAAAAGAATCTGTTGGAGCTGAATGTGACACAGGCTGTTGGGCCTGATAGAAACTCACCGTGGATACTAAAAGAGTGTGCATAAGTACTAAGTGTGCCACTCTCTATGGTTTATAACAGGTCACTGGAAACAGGAGACCTATCGGAAAGCTGGAAGACAGCTAACGTGGTCCCAATATACAAAAAGAATGACAGGCAAGAGGCACTGAACTACAGGCCAGTTTCCCTAACTTGTATACCATTCAAGGTGATGGAGAAGATCGTGAAAAAAAGGATCGTAGAACATCTGGAGGGGAAGAGTTTTGTAACATACCAAAAACATGGGTTCTGTAATGGTAAATCGTGTCTGACAGGCTTAATAGAATTCTATGACCAGGCAACAAAAATTAGGCAAGAAGAAGTAGGGTGGGAAGACTGCATTTTCTTAGATTTTTAAAAAGCCTTTGACACAGTTCCCCATAAAAGGATGTTACAAAAGTTGAAGAAACACGCAGGAGTAAAAGGGAAGGTGCTCCAGTAGATAAGGAAGTATCTAAGCAACAGTAAACAGCGAGCAACTGTGAGGGGGGAGACGTCAGAGTGGCGAGATGTCACCAGCGGAGTCCCACCGGGCTCTGTACTTGGACCCATCCTGTTTCTGATGTATGTAAACGATCTTCCGGAGGTTATAGTATCATTCCTCTCAATATTTGCTGATGATGCAAATATTATGAAAATAATCAAAACTGATGAAGATAGACAGAGACTACAGAACGATCTGAACAAACTGGAGGGATGGACTAGAAAATGGGCTACTAAAGTTCAACTCAGGAAAGTGTAAAGTAATGAAATTAGTCAAAGGGAATAGGAGGCTGAATACAAGGTACCATCTGGATGGTGAAATCCTGCAAGAGTCAAATAGAGAGAAAGACCTTGGGGTTGAAATAACACCGAACCTGTTCCCAGAACCCCCCCCCCCCATGAAAAGGATATCATCACCAGCAAATGCCAGATTGGCCACATAAGAACTGCCTTTAGAAACTTGTGTAAGGAATCGGCCAGGACCTTGTATACCACTTATGTCAGACCAATCCTGGAGTATGCAGTTCCAGCCTGGAGTCCATATCTAGTTAAATACAACACAAAGTTAGAGAAGATTCTGAGGTACTCCATCAGACTAGTCCCAGAACTGAGAGGTATGAGCTACGATTAAAGGCTTTGGGAGCGAAACATCACGTTCCTGGAAAACAGAAGAGTAAGGGAAAACATGATAACCCCCTACAAAATTCTCATGGGAATTGACAGGGTGGACAAAGACAAACGATTTAGCACGGGTTGAACATGGACAAGGGGGGCACAGGTGGAATCTCAGCACCCAAAGGAACCACAGAGACATTAGAAATAATTGTTTAATTGTCAGAGTAGTTAACAAATGGAATGCATTAGGGAATGATGTGGTGGAGGCTGACTCTATACACAGTTTCAAATGAAGATTTTTTAGAGCCCTGTGGGAAAATTGTCGGGATTGATAAAATAGGAGAACTACTTGGGACTTGTACTGTACTAAATTAAAAAATTACTGAATGCAAAATTAACACAACTAAAGCCCGTAGCTGGGTCGTAAAGCCTAGCTCCTCATGTCGAAATAACAGACTGTGGGCTGTACGGGGCCCATGGGGTCCCTAAGGGTGAATGGAGAAGTTGATTGAAGATATACAATCCACCTGCAGACAATTCAACACATCACCTTGTTTAGTTAATACAAGGATAAGATTAAATAACGCAGTTCTATAACTGAACACTGGTTCTGTTTAAATCAAGGATCTAAACATGCACTCAGTACAGCCTAGCACCATAACTACAACAGCCAATATTCACATACTAATAAACACAACAATTTGTCTTATAGAGGTATGATATATATAAATATGATATGATAAATTAAAGATAACTAAGTAAGCAATTGTTAATTTAATGTATTTGATCAATTATATACAGATATATTAAATTTATGAAAAGCTTCAGTCAAGTATTTTTGACTTTCAATGACTGAGGTTGAATAATTAATGAGTGTCCAGATAACTTGAAAAGTATGTTGACCAGACCACACACTAGAAAGTGAAGGGACGACGACGTTTCGGTCCGTCCTGGACCATTCTCAAGTTGGGTGGGAATCAAGTCGATTCTCAATCGACTTGAGAATGGTCCAGGACGGTCCGAAACGTCTTCGTCCCTTCACTTTCTAGTGAGTGGTATAGTCAACATACTTCAGTCATATTATTGTGACCTAGCAATAAATAGGTACCTGGGAGTTAGACAGCTGTTATGGAGCTGCTTCCTGTGTGTGTGTGTGTGTGTGTGTGTGTGTGTAATTACCTAAGTGTAATTACCTAAGTGTAGTTACAGGATGAGAGCTACGCTCGTGGTGTCCCGTCTTCCCAACACTCTTTGTCATATAACGCTTTGAAACTACTGACGGTCTTGGCTTCCACCACCTTCTCCCCTAACTTGTTCCAACCGTCTACCACTCTGTTTGCGAAAGCGAATTTTCTTATATTTCTTCGGGATCTGTGTTTAGCTAGTTTAAATCTATGACCTCTTGTTCTTGAAGTTCTAGGTCTCAGGAAATCTTCCCTATCGATTTTATCAATTCCTGTTACTATTTTGTACGTAGTGATCATATCACCTATTTTTCTTCTGTCTTCTAGTTATGGCATATTTAATGCCTCTAACCTCTCCTCATAGCTCTTGCCCTTCAGTTCTGGGAGCACTTAGTAGCATGTCTTTGCACCTTTTCCAGATTGTTGATGTGCTTCTTAAGATATGGGCACCACATAACCGCTGCATATTCTAGCTTTGGCCTAACAAACTTCGTGAACAATTTCTTTAGTATATCGCCATCCATGTATTTAAAAGCAATTTTGAAATTAGAAAGCGTGGCATAGGCTCCTCGCACAACGTTCTATATGTGATCCTCAGGTGATAGTTTTCTATCTAGAACCACCCCTCGATCTCTTTCTTTATCAGAATTCTTTAAAGATTTCTCACATAATATATAGGTTGTGAGGGTCTATGTTCTCCTATTCCACATTCCATAACATGGCATTTATTAACATTAAATTCCATTTGCCAAGTGGTGCTCCATATACTTATAGTGTGAGTGTGTGTGTGTTCTCACCTAGTTGTACTCACCTAGTTGTGCTTGCGGGGGTTGAGCTCTGGCTCTTTGGTCCCGCCTCTCAACCGCCCATCAACAGGTGTACAGTTTCCTGAGCCTAATGGGCTCAATCATATCTACACTTGAAACTGTGTATGGAGTCAGCCTCCACCACATCGCTTCCTAATGCATTCCATTTGTCAACCACTCTGACACTAAAAAAGTTCTTTCTAATATCTCTGTGGCTCATTTGGGCACTCAGTTTCCACCTGTGTCCCCTAGTGTGTGTGCCCCTTGTGTTAAACAGCCTGTCTTTATCAACCCTGTCGATTCCCCTGAGAATCTTGAATGTGGTGATTATGTCCCCCCTAACTCTTCTGTCTTCCAACGAAGTGAGGTTTAATTCCCGTAGTCTCTCCTCTTAGCTCATACCTCTCAGCTCGGGTACTAGTCTGGTGGCAAACCTTTGAACCTTTTCCAGTTTAGTCTTGTGCTTGACTAGATATGGACTCCATGCTGGAGCCGCATACACCAGGATTGGTCTGACATATGTGGTATATAATGTTCTGAAAGATTCCTTACACAAGTTTCTAAAGGCCGTTCTTATGTTTGCCAACCTGGCATATGCTGCTGATGTTATCCTCTTGATATGAGCTTCAGGGGACAGGTCTGGCGTGAAATCAACCCCCAGGTCTTTCTGTGTGTGTGTGTGTGTGTGTGTGTGTGTGTGTGTGTGTGTGTGTGTGTGTGTGTGTGTGTGTGTGTGTGTGTGTGTGTGTGTGTGTGTGTGTATGTGTGTGTGTGTGTGTGTGTGTACTCACCTACTCACCTAATTGTGCTTGCGGGGGTTGAGCTTTGGCTCTTTGGTCCCGCCTCTCAACTGTGTGTGTGTGTGTGTGTGTGTGTGTGTGTGTGTGTGTGTGTGTGTGTGAGTGTGTGTGTGTGTGTGTGGTGTGTGTGTGTGTGTGTGTGTGAGTGTGTGTGTGTGTGTGTGTGTGTGTGTGTGGTGTGTGTGTGTGTGTGTGTGGTGTGTGTGTGTGTGGTGTGTGTGTGTGTGTGTGTGTGTGTGTGTGTGTGTGTGTGTGTGTGTGTGTACTCACCTAGTTGTACTCACCTAGTTGTGTTTGCGTGGGTTGAGCTCTGGCTCTTTGGTCCCGCCTCTGAACCGTCAATCAACAGGTGTACAGATTCCTGAGCCTAATAGGCTCTATCATATCTACACTTGAAACTGTATATGGAGTCAGCCTCCACCACATCCCTTCCTAATGTATTCCATTGGTCAACCACTCTGACACTAAAAAAGTTCTTTCTAATATCTCTGTGCCTCATTTGGGCACTCAGTTTCCACCTGTGTCCTCGTGTGCGTGTGCCCCTTGTGTTAAATTGCATGTCTTTATCTACCCTATCAATTCCCTTCAGAATCTTGAATGTGGTGATCATGTCCCCTCTAACTCTTCTGTCTTCCAGCGAAGTGAGGTTTAATTCCCGTAGTCTCTCCTCGTAGCTCATGCCTCTCACTCGGGTACTAGTCTGGTGGTAAACTTTGAACCTTTTCCCGTTTAGTCCTATCCTTGACTAGATATGGACTCCATGCTGGGGCTGCATACTCCAGGATTGGCCTGACATATGTGGTATACAAAGTTTGAATGATTCTTTACACAAGTTTCTGAATGCCGTTCGTATGTTGGCGAGCCTGGCATATGCCGCTTATGTTATCTCCTTGATATGGGCTGCAGGAGACAGGTCTGGCGTGATATCAACCCCCAAGTCTTTTTCTTTCTCTGACTTCTGAAGAATTTCCTCTCCCAGATGATACCTTGTATCTGGCCTCCTGCTCCCTACAACTATCTTCATTACATTATATTTGGTTGGGTTAAACTCTAACAACCATTTGTTCGACCATTCCTTCAGCTTGTCTAGGTCTTCTTGAAGCCTCAAACAGTCCTCTTCTGTCTTAATCCTTCTCATAATTTTGGCATCGTCCGCAAACATTGAGAGAAATGAATCTATACCCTCCGGGAGATCATTTACATATATCAGAAACAAGATAGGACCAAGTACAGAGCCCTGTGGGACTCCACTGGTGACTTCACGACAATCGGAGGTCTCACCCCTCACCGTAACTCTCTGCTTCCTATTGCTTAGGTACTCCCTTATCCACTGGAGCATCTTACCAGCTACACCTGCCTCAGCGCCTCTCAGTGCCATCCTGCCTGTCTCTCCAGCTTATGTACCAGCCTCTTATGCGGGACTGTGTCAAAGGCTTTCCGACAATCCAAGAAATTGCAGTCCGCCCAGCCTTCTCTTTCTTGCTTAATCTTTGTCACCTGGTCATAGAATTCTATTAAGCCAGTCAGGCAAGATTTACCCTCCCTGAACCCATGTTGGCGATTTGTCACGAAGTCCCTTCTCTCCAGATGGTTACTAGGTTTGTCTCCGATCTTCTCCATCACCTTGCATGGTATACAAGTCAAGGACTCTGGCCTGTAGTTCAGTGCCTCATGCCTGTCGCCCTTTTTGTATATTGGGACCACATTCGCCGTCTTCCATATTTCTGGTGTGTGTGTGTGGGTTGTGTGTGTGTGTGTGTGTGTGTGTGTTTGTGTGTGTGTGTGTGTGTGTGTGTGTGTGTGTGTGTGTGTGGGTGTGTGTGTATTTGAAAAAAATAGTTAGTATTTAGTTACAGTTGAATGATTGACAGTTAAGAGGCGGGCCGAAAGAGCAGAGCTCAACCCGCAAGCACACTAGGTGAATTCTAGGTAATTACACACACACACTGGTGCTGGTAGCTGGCGCTGGTAGCTGAATAGAGGCGCTGTAGCTAAGTGGCAGCGCGGGACTCGAAATCCAGTGGCCTGGGTTCAATTCCCGGCGCCGGCGAGGAACAATTGGCAGAGTTTCTTTCACCCTGATGCGTCTGTTACCTAGCAATAAATAGGTACCTGGAATTAGACAGCTGTTACTGACTGCTTCCTGGGTATGTGTGTGAAAAAAATAGTTAGTAGTTAGTAACATTTAACTGATTGACTTGAGAGGTGGGACGAAAGAGCAGAGCTCAACCCTCGCCAGCACAACTAGGAGAATACACACTCAAAGCGTGAAAGTAAACTACGACGCAGAGACGCAGAGAGACAGCCTACAATAAACGTCTCTCTCCTCTCAATAGAGTGAGGCTGGTGGCGATGGCAATAGACGGGAGGGGCGGCGACGTGTGCAGACACATAGCCATTGACGAGGTGTGCAGCAGCGTTCTGAAGCCAGGTGGACGTTACTCCAATTGGAAGAGAGATATTTTTTTGAACGCGGAGGTGTTTGGATGAGAGAGGAGAGGTAGGAGTGGAGGGAGAGGCGGAGGGAGGAATGGAGAGCGGGATGGAGAGGTGGATGGAGTGATGGAGAGAGGGAGGGATAAGTTGGGATGGAGGTTGAGAATCAGGGAGGGAGGGAGTGCTTGAGGTATTGAAGTGAGGGATAGTGGGATTGATTAGGGGTGGATAGGAAGAGGGAAGAGAGAGAGGGAGAGGAACAGTGCAAGGTGGGGAGGGGTTGAAACAATGGCAAGTTTTCAGGATTGCAACATCGGGGGGTTTGATTCCTCAAGGAAACATATGGTTGAAACTTCCCTTTGTAATTAAAACTTCCCGTTTGAGATATCCAACTTCCCGTATGCAATTTTCAACTTCTGGTTTGCAATATCAATTACTTACAGTTCCAAGTTTCCTTGCAATTACCGACATGAAATTCCAAGAATAAACTTCTAATTACAATTTGATTCTTTTTTTCAATAATGATTTTTGTAATTATTTTAATAATTAATTAGCTGTGTTCCAAAATATCAGAGTCGGATGCCCCAGAAGACCTTTAATTTGTTAGATTTTGTTGAAGTTTTCCTTTAAAGAATCTTAAAACACATGATTTTTCCATTTAATTATGACTATATATGGGTACTAGGCTTTGAACAGGTATCGAAGGAAGCAACTTCACTATACACTATCTTTATCACTGCCACTATCTTTACTGGGAACTATCTTCATCACTGCCACAATCTTTACTGGAACTATCTTCATCACTGCCACTATCTTTACTGGACTATCTTCATCACTGCCACTATCTTTACTGANCAATATATAATTCACTGCATATTTTTTGGTATTTACCAAATACTAATCCCTTTTCGTAAATTCTGCCCCCAAAGAGGAAATCCTATTAATGCTCGCCCCATTTCCTTCCACACCCACCAGGGGGCAGACCGTGAATTCTCCAGACAGCCTTGACCCACAATAAACGTCTCACAGCAGCATTAACCCACCCCGAGGTCTGTATAAGCCACAGACTCACACTGCTCGGCCTCTTTGTTCATATCTACTCAAAACCGAAAAACTAAATCATCTGTTGAGAAATACTTGAGACACTTACAAATGGCGTTCTTAACCAGTGGGTACGTTAGTGTTTCTTTGACGTTGATGTAACATTATTAACGTTGATTCGGTGTTAAATTGGCGTTGCTGTTGTGTTCTGTGCTCACGGAGACACTGGTATGATGGTGAAGGGTAATTCAGGTTTATTCTAAGATTATGGTGAACATTAATGAGGTGGATATTCAGGAGATCATCCAATGACTGAATCAGGGAGAGAATCACTTGTTTGGATCTTTGTAATGATTCGATTTTGCCTGTTTTGCTGTTTAGGTATATGGAGATGCCCTTAAAATTATGGCGGTGGTGTCGTCTCACAAGTTGTTTGTCTGACCCACAAGTGGTGCTCACAAGTTTTTGTCTGACCCGCAAGTGGTGCCCACAATTTGTTTGTCTGACCCACAAGTGGTGTTCACAAGTTGTTTGTCTGACCCACAAGTGGTGCTCACAAGTTGTTTGTCTGACCCACAAGTGGTGCTCACAGGTTGTTTGTCTGACCCACAAGTGGTGCTCACAAGTTGTTTGTCTGACCCACAAGTGGTGCTCACAAGTTGTTTGTCTGACCCACAAGTGGTGCCCACAAGTTGTCTGACCCACAAGTGGTGCTCACAAGTTGTTTGTCTGACCCACAAGTGGTGCCCACAAGTTGTTTGTCTGACCCACAAGTGGTGCCCACAAGTTGTTTGTCTGACCCACAAGTGGTGCCCACAAGTTGTTTGACCCACAAGCGGTGCCCACAAGTTGTTTGACCCACAAGTGGTGCCCACAAGTTGTTTGTCTGACCCACAAGTGGTGCCCACAAGTTGTTTGTCTGACCCACAAGTGGTGCCCACAAGTTGTTTGTCTGACCCACAAGTGGTGCCCACAAGTTGTTTGTCTGACCCACAAGTGGTGCCCACAAGTTGTTTGACCCACAAGCGGTGCCCACAAGTTGTTTGTCTGACCCACAAGCGGTGCCCACAAGTTGTTTGTCTGACCCACAAGTGGTGCCCACAAGTTGTTTGTCTGACCCACAAGTGGTGCCCACAAGTTGTTTGTCTGACCCACAAGTGGTGCCCACAAGTTGTTTGTCTGACCCACAAGTGGTGCCCACAAGTTGTCTGACCCACAAGTGGTGCTCACAAGTTGTTTGTCTGACCCACAAGTGGTGCTCACAAGTTGTTTGTCTGACCCACAAGTGGTGCCCACAAGTTGTTTGTCTGACCCACAAGTGGTGCCCACAAGTTGTTTGTCTGACCCACAAGTGGTGCCCACAAGTTGTTTGTCTGACCCACAAGTGGTGCCCACAAGTTGTTTGTCTGACCCACAAGCGGTGCCCACAAGTTGTTTGTCTGACCCACAAGTGGTGCCCACAAGTTGTTTGTCTGACCCACAAGTGGTGCTCACAAGTTGTTTGTCTGACCCACAAGTGGTGCCCACAAGTTGTTTGTCTGACCCACAAGTGGTGCTCACAAGTTGTTTGTCTGACCCACAAGTGGTACCCATAAGACTGTTGACTGATTCACAAGTGGGGCTGGCCAGTGTTGTGGGGCTGGCCAGTGTTGTGGGGCTGGCCAGTGTTGTGGGGCTGGCCAGTGTTGTGGGGCTGGCCCGTGGAAAGGGCCGATGGTTTATGGGTTATCGGTGGTTGGTGTGTAGGAGACAGTGACCGAGAGTTGGTCAGAGTCGGGGCAACAGTGGGTGTTGAATTCCAACTTTCAACTCTGTCGTTGCTCTGATTGTGTGTTGGCAGCTGTGGATTGTTTGCAACTGTGAAGGTCCGGTGGAGTTGTGCGTTCTAATTCTCATACTCTGTCTGTCACTCGCTCGCTCTCTCTCTCTCTCCCTCCAGCTCTTCTCCATCTCTGTCCAGGAGATAGCTGAATACTACCTTATATACCATCTATGGCGGTATTCAGGAACGAGGCCAACAAATCAGACAACCTAGTAAAAAAGAGCAAATTGCAATTTGCAGGGAACTACAGAGAGGTATTCCTTCTGAAGGTATTCCTTCAGTATTCCTTCATGACCAGGAACGAGATAAGGCACACATCAGATGCAAGCAAAAAGCGCAGGATGGGGGAAGGGAGCCAGGGAACCTCAGCCTCCAACCCAGCAATCCCAAAAGGGAGTGGGGAACACTAAACCAGCAAGTCAGGAAACCCAAAGGGGATTGCAACATCCCACATCTGTCACTCCATAGGAGCTCTTCCCACACCAAGCACAAACCCTCCCTTTGCCCCTACACAATGCCCACCATACTATCCAAATCCTTCCTCCCCCTCATGCTCCCCCCTGCCTCCACATCCCCAGGTCTTCTTCCTGCCCCAAGCAGTCCCAGGCAAGTTCAAAACCTTACATCCCTCCCCACACCATTGCCACCCAAACCCCTAGTAACTACACCACAAGAAGACAAGCCCTCACCCCAGGCACTCTCTGTTACGAACCCTTTGTAACCGGGTTTTTTATAAACTCTGATCCTAATCAAGTTCAGAGGACCCTAATCTTGGTGGAAATATAGTGTAATGTTTAAAGTAAATATAAATAATTGCTTATAAAAATTACCCGTTGTTACCCTTCACCAATAATATTTACATAATAGTTTCTATGTGAGATCTTCCAGAGCGGCGTCGAAGCCTTCACGCTAGCCAGCTTCATGGATGACGGGCACTATATGCCTCTGAAGAGGTTTTCAACGCACCATGAACCCTTACGCTAGCAGCAGTTATGGTGAAACCTTCAAGCGCTCCCCCTCCGTAGCACTCGATGGTACGGTCAATTAGTTAAGTCCACAGTGCTTACCTAGTCCCACTGGCTAGCACCTTCCAAGAGTAAAGTCTACAGCGCTCAACCCCAGTGGCAACCTAGCCCCACTGGCTAGTACCTCCAGGAGTGAAGTCCACAGTGCTCAACTAGCCCACTTGGCAAGCACCTTCAGCTCGACCCAGGTACTCTTCCACTCTCCCAGCTTCACTGACCTCCTTCGTCTGTCCCTGGTTACTCATCACCTTCCAGCACAGCAGACTGGAAGATGGGAAATCAAGATTAATGGGAGGTCAACTGTCATAGTTCGGCACCTGGCTCGTAGATGGCGCTGAGGTCCGTCACACTCCCTGCCCCCTTAAAAGGAATTGTTTTCACCCCGGTTAAAACAATACCAAAAACAATTAATTAATTGCATGTGGGATAATGCGTCCGCTACAACTTTATCAATCCCTTTAATATGTACCATCTGCATGGCATATTGTTGGAGATCTCCATCCATCGTGTAAGTCTCATATTCTTGTGCTTGAACTGGGCTAAGAAACGGAGGAGATTATGGTCTGATTATACTAGAAGTGGCTGGTTGTTACTGATTACATAAATTTCATAATGTTGCAGGGCATTGATTAATGCTAAAGTTTCTTTTTCGATAACTGAGCATTTTCTTTGGCACTCATTTAATTTTTTTGAATAATATGATATGGGATGCTCTTCTTCATTATCATCGACCTGGGACAACACAGTTCCTATCTCGTAATCTGAAGCATCGGTGGTCAAAATAAATGGCTTATCGAAGTCAGGATCAAGAGACATCAAAACAAGGGGCGATATTAAGATAGATTTCAACTTCTCAAAAGCTAGTTGGCATTCTTCTGACCAGTTGAATTTCATCCCCTTTTACAAGAGATATGTTTATGGAACTGCAACCGAGGAAAATTGTGGGACGAACTTTCGGTAAAATCCCGCAAGTCCTAAGAATTGTCTAACACTTTTCCTTGAATCTGGAGGTGGATATTTAATAATGGCCTTAAAGTTACTGTCTTTAGGAGCAATTCTCCCTCCACCGACCTATGTCCTAGGAAGGCCACGGACGTTTTGCTGAACTCTGACTTGTGTAGATTGATTACTAGGTTTGCTTGATGGATAACTATAAAGAACCGTTCCCGATGGTGTAAATGATCTTCCCAGGTGTTATCGAAAATTTGTATATCATCGATGTACACCATACAGTTTTCGACTCCCCGCAACGTTATGGCACACTGCTGGAAAGTCGAGGCAGCATTTTTCATGCCAAAAGCCATCACATTGCATTCGTACAAGCCATCGAGAGTACCGGAAGCCGAAATGGATTTGGCTTCCTCGGTTAAGGGTACCTGCCAATACCCCTTGTACAGATCAAATTTGGTGCAATAAATAGCTTTACCTATTGCATCGAGGCAATCTTCGATTCTAGGCAATGGATAAGTATCTGCCACTGTAACTTTACTGACCTTCCTGTAATCTATGCAGAGGCGGAATTCGTTGTTCAGTTTCGGTACTAGATGGACAAGGAAATGGAATAGTACTGGGCGAGATTAGGTCATATTTAAGCATGTAGTCTATTTCTTTCCATATTACTGCCTTCTTAAGCGGATTAATACGATATGGATGTTGCTTAATGGGTCTTGCTCCTTCTTCCAGGACAACGTCATGCTTTAGAATTGTTGCCAGCCCTGGAGTGTCTTTAAATATTGATTTGTATCAAAAATCAAGCTTATCAGAGGCTGTTGCTGCTCTGTGGTTACATGACCTAGTTTGGTAGGCAAATTCTGCAGTATAAGAGAGTTGGAATCTACCTGCTTGTGTGTTTCTCCCAGTATGTCGTCTTCAGGGTCCTCTGGAGGACCAACTGAGATTATCTCCCATTAACTGCATTACGACGACCAGAGTAGAGATCCTTGACAGTGACGTAGGCTTCAGCATTTGAGTAGTTGTCAGGAAGAGGTTTACCTGCATATTCATTAACAGGTTCATCACCAATAGGACGGTAGTAGATGGGTCTGGTAACCTTGACTGGAGTAGGTTCTAGCGTAATGGGTTTAGCGTCTGGTTACGTACCAAATTATCCTAAAACAATTACCAAGCGGTAAACAGTTGTCTCTTGTGTGACGAGATCCAATCAAACTTTTATTAAAAAACAATCAATCAAATCTATTACTTTCCACCTCTTTTCACTGGTCTCTGACCACCTCCAATGGACCACGTACTGTGTGACCATATACTAGTTCAAAAGGTGACAAGCTAAGAGATTCATTTGAAACCGACCTTATAGCGAAGAACAGATATGGCAGTTCCTCCGCCAACGTCCTTGCTTACCAATACAATACTTCCTCATCATCTGCTTCAGTGTCTGATGGAACCTCTTGAGTGCTCCTTGGGATTCTGGATGATAGGCACTGGACGTGATATGATGAATCACCAAGTCTGCCATCTGTTGATTGAAATATTTAGACGTAAAGATCAGTTTGAACCGTTTTAGGAATACCCTGTCTTGAGAAGAACCAGATTAGGTGTTTGACTAGCAACTTAGATGTTATCATTCGAAGGGAAACAGCTTCGGGATATCTACTAACTCTGTCCATGATGGTAAACAGATTCTGCACACCTGAAGTAGACGGAGGAAGAGGACCAACCATATCTAAAATTAGGTGTTCAAATGGTTCACAAATAGAGGGTATTTTGTTCAATGGGGCTTTACAAACTAGTTGGTTTACCTTACCAACCACCTGACAAACATGACATGTTTTGCAGTGGTGTCGTACATCGTCCTTCATCCTGGGCCAGTAAAAGTTCCTAGCTAGCCAGTGGAAGGTCTTAGAAATCCCACCATGTACAGAGTAGCCATTAACATGTGCCACTTCAAGCAGTCTTGACCTGAATGGGGTCAGGTTATCTTGAGATAATTTTTGGGGCTTAGTGTCCCCACGACACGGTCCTAGACCAGGCCTCCTCCCCCAGGAAGCAGCCCGTGATAGCTGACTAACTCCTAGGTACCTATTTACTGCTAGGTAACAGGAACATAAGGGTGAAAGTTACTCTGTTCATTGTCTCTCGCCGGCGCCTGGGATCAAACCCGGGACTACAGGATCACGTGTCCAGTTTTCTCTCCGCTTAGCCACCGGCTCCCCGAGTCGTGTCGGCATTACTATTTGTGTGTTACTTACATCAGCTGACTGAGGAGTTCTCTGTAGGCACCTTCTGAACAATACTTTGTCGTCCTTGAAATATCAAGCTCCCAACTTTTAACCTGAGTCAATCAGGTCGGCCAGAGCTCTCACTTGAGGGTCTTTCTCCTGTTATATTATTAAAGATTCCCTGGACCAATTCGGGTTCTCTGCAAAAATTTCAAAATTATTACTAGGGCCTTCGATAACCTTAGAGATAATCACAGGGTTAAACAGCTTCTCCAACCCTAATCGCTCTTTTGCCCTGGATCTTGTTTGAACTGCCGCCATCTGAGTTCCCACGTCAGCTACTGGTTCTGCATTAACCACGGGATTATTCTGCTCTAGCCCCAAATACCAAATTACTGGCCAGTATGACTTCGATTCTCTGTACTGGAATATTCTCCACTACAGCTAGAGTACAATGGCCAGTAAAATACCGCGATGTCAGCTGCACGTCCACCAAGGGAGCAGCATACAACGAGTCTGGGAAGCTTCCTAAAATAACACTTTGCTGCCCCTCAACCCGTACATCCTTTGGTAAAGCACTCTGCTTTATTGTGGGCTGAGCCGCACCATTGTCCCTCAGAATAATCACCGACTTGCTATTCTTACCGTCAGTTACATTTCCAGTTGACGTGTAAGGCGCAAACATATTACGTTTTGGAACCTCGTTGTCCGACCGCAGTGGATGTGCATGCTCTGATAGTTGTAGAAGATTTACCAACAAAACCTTTTTGATGGAGGAATGACCAGCCGACTGCCTACAAGTCGAAGCCACATGACTGGTTCATCCACATGTCCAACATACCACATCTTTCCAACTACTCCTCTTTGGATTTACCCGTTTCTGGCTGTATGGACACTTCTAAGTTTCACCTCCCTTATACCCATATCTTCCTTCATACCTGTATTTAGAATACTGAGGAGCAAGTTTCGCTTGATACTGTGCAGGGGCCCCTTGTGAGTCAATTCATACTCGTCTGCCAATGTGGCGGCCAATTCTAATGTTTCTACCTGTTGTCCTACTAGATAGGTTTTTAAATCTTCAGATAGGCAATCGGTAAATTCCTCTAGCAGAATAAGCTGTTCTCGCTATTCTTTGCTATCTATTTTCCTAGACTCACACCACCTCGAAAAAACCTCTCCTTTAATCTAGCAAATTCTTTATACGTGGGTTCTGCCCCTTTCTTAAGATTTCGAAATTTTTGCCTGTAGGCTTCTGGAACTAACTGGTTCGCATGCAAAACCACCCTCTTTACCACATCGTAATCACTTGACTCACTCACTGATAATGTTGAGTATGCAGTTTGGGCTTTCCCGGTTAACACCATCTTAATCATTATAGCCCAATTGTCTCTTGGCCAATCCAATGAAGCAGCGACCTTCTCGAGGGCAGCAAAGAACTTTGACACCTCCTTTTCATTGAACTTAGGAACCATTTTAATGTTCCACACTGGGTCAAAACTACTGGTGTCCCTTCTACCACTTAATCTGGAGTTGCGCCCTGGCAGCCGTGGAGTGAGGACGTCTTGCCGACTCTCCCTGGTTGTTGGGGTTGTTTGCCGCTTTGGTCGCCAGGTGATGTGGGCGTCTCTGCCCTCCCAGCTGTTGCTGCCTGGCTGCGAGTTGACATGGCGAGTTTGACATGGGTGGCCAACTTCCCCCTGTTGTGCGCGTGAACTCCATAGGCCTGGAGTTCACTAGTCGGGCTAGATATCTGGAAATCGAGGTGGTTATGTGTGACATGCTTCGTATCCCGGTGGAGGCTATGTATGGTGTGGAGCTTGTATCAGCCCACCGGGTTATTCTCAAGTTCGTGAGGGAGGAGGAATACCGGGACTTCCTCCATTGTTACGAGGGGCTCTGTGGCAATTTGGGACTGTAGTGGTGCCCTGACTTATGTCAGTGTCCATGGGGCGCCCCTGGAGTTTCCTGAAGACCTCCTCCAGCGTTACTTCGGGAGGTTTGGTGCTGTTGTAAGCGTGCGGGTGAACACGCTCTCCTCAGGGAGGTATGCTGGAAGGCGGACGAACATTTGTACCTTGCGAATGCGCCTGCGGTCAGATGTACCATCTTCTGTACCATATTCTCCATCTTATGGAATACTACATCCGGGTGTATTATGCTCGACAACCCCGTACCTGTTTCTGGTGTGGCCTGTTGGGCCATCAGGCTGCCGGGTGCTCTGAGACCCCGGCTGCTCCTGTCAACTTGTTCCGGGAAGAGCATTTCCTGCTGCTTCCTCTGGAGGAGGACTCTTGGGATGAGGAGGTGAGCGTCCCGTTAGCTGCTGCGGCTCCCCCTGCGTCGCCCGACATGCCTCTGGGAGTTCCTGTCCCTCCTCCGGGTATTACAGTGCCGTTGGATGGTCTAGCTACTCCTGTCACTTTCCCCGCTGCACCCATGGGCCTTCCTGGTGCTCACTGTGCGGCGTCGCTGTCTTCTACCTCGTCTTCGGATGCTGCGCCTGGCCCTGTGTCTGCGCCTCAGGTCTCGGCTGTGCTGGGTGCTGGGGTGGCTGTGGAGCCTCCTGCTGTGTGTGGCCCAGTTCCCCCTGTGGTAGAGGCTGCTGCTGTTCTGCGTCGAGCGTCGGTTCGTCTGGCTAGTGGTACCCGTGTTTCTGGGTCCGCTTCTGGCTCTGACGATATCCGGCCGGAGCCCAAACGTTCCCGGCGTTTGTCTTCTGCCTGGGCCGATGTTGGTGACTTTAGTGACTGTGGGTCTTCGGGTGTTGACGGTGTGGATCCGGATACGTCGATGTCTCCGCAGTTAGTGGTGGCGGAGGTCCATGTGCCTGCTGGTGCTGGTGCCCAAGTCTTTGATGTGCCTTCGGTTCTTTCTCCACCAGGGGACTCTCCGCAGTGGCGGGTGGTGGCTTTTGCTGCTAGGGATGGTGTGGATACTGGTGCTGGGCGTGGCCTGGTAGTGACATTACGGTAGGATTCGCACTGTCCAGGTTCCCCTGCAGTCGTCTGTGCCCATGGCTGCGGGTGACCCTGTGGTGGTGCCCTCTGTCAAGTTCGCTCCTGTGAGGGGTGCGCGCTGGGGAACTGGGGGACGTGTTGCCGGCATCTGTGATACCGCTGGGTCACTGGACAGCGATTGCCGAGTTGATGCTTTCTGATGAACCGTAGAACTTTCATGGTGGGTAGGTTCCCTGCATGTGGGGACGAGTGGCGGCTACTCGCCTCGTCAGTAATACCATCTGGGTCCCCTGTTTGTGAGTGTTTGTTGCCAAGATTCCGAATGTTATGGATCCCCCTGTGGATGGCCAAGACCCTTGGCAGTGGATGCTCTGGGAAGCATTTAATGTGCGATTCCCGCGGGCCTGGTTTCCGGGAAAGTATGCCCACTGATTTTCTGTTTATGTGCTTTATGTAGTAATGTATGCCCCTCTGGCTGTTTGCTTGCCCTGTTGTGTTATGTGCTCGTGCCTCTCCCTTTGTTTATTGCGAGGCCGTGTTTCTTGTTCATGTGTTTTGTTTTGTGTTGTTAGTATGCCCTGTGTTATATTTCTGCTTTATGTGTTATCTTTTTTTTATGGCTTGTTGTGTGTTATGTTTTTTTTTGTGTTATCTTTCATGTTGTCCTTCTTGATGTGCTTTGTTGTCGGTCCTTCCGGCCGGTGCTAATGTTTGCTTT
>WNGS01002235.1:0-24167 GCA_020271785.1 Procambarus virginalis
AAAGTTCCAAGTAGCACGGGCACGGGCTATGGTGAGCCCGTAACCCACTGGTAATCTCAAATTCCTCCAGTGGTGCCTGGGTTAATTATTCCTTCTCTTATCTCTGGAACTTCTCCTTGCTCTAATGTGAAGACTTCCTGGAATTTCTTATTGAGTTCCTCTACACTTCTTTGTCGTTTGTAGTGAATCTTCTGCCCCTATCCTCTGTTTCATTACCTGTTCCTTCATTGTTGTTTTTCTCCTGATGTGGCTGTGAAACAATTTAGGTTGAGTTTAGCCTAGTTGCTATGTTGTTTTCATATTGCCCTTCTGCCTCTATTCTACCCTGACGTATTCTTTCCTGGCTCTCTGGTAACCTTCTCTGCTCTCAGTTTCCTGTTATTTCTATAGTTTTTCCATGCTCTTTTACTTATGTTGCTTAGCTAGCTTACATCTTGATTAAACCATGGGTTTCTCATCTGCATTTCATTTTTAACTTTTGGGCCGGGATAAACTTTTCTGCTGTCTCTACAGCTGTGAGACATGCAGAAGATTTTCCATTATGTCTTGGGCTGTCTTTCCCCTTAACTCTGTTTCCCATGTTACATCCATTAGGAATTTTCTCATCTCCTCATAGTTTCCTTTACGGAATGCTAACTTTTTGCTTTCAGTTCCCTTTCTCGAGTACTTTAACCCCATCTTCAACCAGATACTCAAACGTCAGTACACAGTGATCGCTCATTCCTACTGAGGCCTCGAAGTCAATTTCCCTTTGTTGGAGTCATTCAGAGTGAAGACTAGGTTGAGTCTCGCTGATTCATCGTTTTCCCTCATTCTTGTGGGTTCCCTGACATGCTGGCTTAAAAAATTTTTTGTTGCCACCTCCAGTAGTTTAGCTCTCCATGTATCCTCTCCTCCATGCAGTTCCCTGTTCTCCCAGTCTATCCTTCCATGATTGAAGTCCCCCATGATGTGCAGATGGGATCAAATTCTACAGGCAGCAGAGGCTGCCCTCTCAATTATTTTGTTAACTGTCATGTTGTTTCTGTCATACTCTTGCCTTCGTCTTCGGTCATTTTGTAGAGGTTTATATATCACTGCTACTACTACTCTTTGTCCTCCCATCGTCATGGTGTTTGTTATGTAGTCTCTAAACCTCTCTCAGCCTGGGATAGCCATCTCCTTGAAACTCCATTCTTTTCTCATGAATAGGGCTACTCCACCTCTTCCCCTACCCACCCTCTCTTTTCCCTATTACAGTGTAGTCCTGGGGAATACCACATTCGTTATGATTCCTGAGAGTTTTGTTTCCATGAGTCCAATTACATCTGGGTTTACTTCTTGTGCTCATTCCGCAAGTTCTCTTGCCTTGCTTGTGATTCCATCTATGTTCGAGTATATCACCTTGAAGCTGAACCTATCTTGGGGCCACAATGCTCTCTTGCTTGGGCCCACCATGCTGCCTATGGGGGGGGGGGGGTTGGAGTTGTATAAGCCGGCAACCCATCCTCCCTTGTTTAGATAGTAGATTTTGAATCTATGTGCACCATAGTACATATATTGATGTACTAACCAATTAGTACAATTTTGTACTATTCACTTTAGAGTCCAAAAACGATTAAGCTAAAAAAGAAACTTAAATTCCTAGGCCTAATATAGCACACATACGTATAATATTAGGCTTTAGATATGGTGCGTTAGACTTTGGAAGGTTAGGTTAGTTTAGTTTGCCTTTGCACATAAGTAGAAAATAGTTTTCGGTTTTGTCCAAATTCAATAGTACCGATTTTTTTACTTTGTAATTGCGTTGTACGTCGGTATATGTACTATGGCCCTCATCGTTACTATATGTACTACCAAAACAGGAGGATCGGCTCAAGTCGGGCCAGAGGTGGCCATTTAGAGTTTTCCATAATGCCGGCTTTTGTCCCCTTGATTTTGTCCGTGGATCTCGACTGAACAGAATTTTCTTTGTAATTTTGTCGCGAGTCTCGACGGCTCCCTCCCGTCGTCACTAATGTTCAGTAAGTAACATCAACTGCCAGTCTTAATCCTCCCTAATTTTCCAATGAACTTCAATTAGTCCCTGTTTAATGAATGATTATTTATTCCATTGTCAGTGCTTCCATATTGATTCCCATTTTCAGAGATTGTTTATTTGTTCCTATTTTCAGAGATTGTTTATTAGTTCCCATTTTCAATCATTCTTATTTTTCTACCATACACTTAGTAAAAAGATTGCATATTAAATATAAGAATGAAATTGCAGGACAACTAGGCCATACAGTATTTCCACTTCATACCCACCCTTACTCATACATATATATTACACTAAAAATATAAGAACATAAGAATTAATGTATCTGCAGAAGGCCTATTGGCCCATACGAGGCAGCTTCTATTTACATCCACTTTCCTGGACTAGCGTTATAGTCCAATCTTTTACGTCCCTGGATACTTTGCCGACGCACCCTCTAGTCCAACGATAAAATATTTGTATAAATTCCATTTTCTATCCGATTTTGTTGGGGATAGTTTAGAAATGTTCGCCATGAAATTACGTTTTTTCTAATAACCGAAGAGCGTATTAAAGAAAACGGCATGGCAGTGATTCATCTTGGTATAACGATTGTATGGCGCCGATATGCCGCCGCGGGTAACACTTCAGCCACTTCCAACCGTCTTGTGGTTGGTTGCGACATTGATTCTATATTTATATGCATATGTCCGTATAGAGAATTTTATTGCGGTTCCAATGCTACCATAATCAACGATGTAGGATAAATGTGGTCATCGCAATCATTAAGAGAGTGGAAACATTTGTTGCTGTTTGGCGCTCTCGCCAAGTGATCGCAATAGATTTTTATTTGGTGTTGATATTCCTTGTGCTTTGGCAGTATTTTATATGTATGTTCTTATAGAGAATTCTATTGCGAACACAGTGATACCAAATTTAAATACGTAGGTCTACAATTAGTGTCAGGACAGTAAAAAGAGTATACACTTTTCGCTCGTACCGCTTAAGCGCGCGAGACGCCCAAAGCACATAGGGTAAGTTTTTTTTACGCTTCGCCGAAAGCGCGAAAGTGTTAATTAATCTCATTCATAAAAACGAGAACAAGTAGTGGTAAGATTTGTGATGTTGTGTACCTTGACTTTAGCGAAGCTTTTGATACAGTGCCACATGGATGACTGATTAATTAAAATGATAGAGGCACACGGTATTGGGGATGCTATATTACGTTGTATTAGAGCATGGCTATACCAAAGGAAACAAAGAGTTAGTATAAATGGGGTTAAGTCAGAGTGGGAAAATGTTGTAAGTGGAGTGCCTCAAGGCTTTGTCCTGGGACCTCTGTTATTCATAATATATATATATGATTTAGATCCAGGTTTGAGCAGAAATATTTGCAAATTTACTGATGATACAAAACTCGGGATGGAAATAATCACGGAAGAAGACTCTGTATCACTTCAAAACGATCTAAATAAGGTTTTAAATGCTCAGAAGATTGGCAAATGCAGTTTAATGCTGACAAATGTGAGGTCTTGAGGCTAGGTAATGATGAGAGTTACAAGATACGAGCAAGATGGTGTGTGAGATTGTGAAGTGGGGTTGTGAAAGGGATCTGGGAGTTATGATTAGTAAGAATTTAAAACAAAAAAAATCAATGGATAAATAGAAATAAGGCAAATAGGACACTGGGATTCATTTTTAGAAGCGTTAGCAATAAAACACCTGGTATTATCTTTAGCCATATCTTGCTCTTGTGAAGGCTCATTTAGATTGTGCAGTTCAGTTTTGGTCGCCATATTGAAATCACCAGTGACAGGAGCTTGTGTGAAATACTAAGAAAATAATAGTTACACCTTACTCTGACAAATGACTACGGGCTCACTATAGCCCGTGCTACTTAGAACTTTTTGTTCCAAGTAGCTAATCTTTAACAACAACAAACGACTGAGGCCTGAGAAACCTTAAAGCTATGGAAAAATTTCATGTTTTATGCAAGTACGGCCAAATTATCGGAATCAGAAAATCTCTGTTAATTTTCCCGAGACCAATGAATATGAATAATGGTCCATATTATTATAAAAAGAAATGTTTTTCAAAGTTTGCTTTCAAAATATTTAGCTTTGAAGGGGGGGGCGGGCAGTGCCAAAAATCGCCGTGGGGGACTGAATGCCGTCTTTCGTTTTGAATTCTGGCGACCCCGACCAGCCTATGTTCATCCCATACCTAAGATCATTCCCATTTGGCAATTTGACAGAGCCTATCCCTAAGTGTATATCCTCCAGCTTTGAACAGACACATATTCTCTTATAATTTAGCTATATGGCAAAGTTTAACTGGAAACGAAAATGAAACAAGAAATTCGTTAAATAGTTTCGTGTTCATCAACACATTATCAGAAGTATGAACATTACAATTCTGTGGAGGGATATATAATGATCTATAATATGGTCATGAACATAAGAGAACACTGCAGTAGGCCTATAATGATCTGTTATTCATGTGAGCTTCAGGAAGTGACATCCCAAATAATCAATTTTTAATTACTAAATTAAAATCTTTTTAACTGATCTATTAAAACTGGATTCAAATTGTGAAAACCAATACAAATGTTAATTTTATATGGTTTTGTGATGTGCATTAAGGCCGATTCAATAATGTTTCTGTTAAAAATACTTTTACAGTCTGTTACTAAGGAAGACCTCACTCTCTCAATCAATTTGGTGAAAATATTCTGACAAATTAATTCAAAGAGCATTAGAAAATTAGCCTTTTATTACAGAATATTTATACTTAGAAATTCGAAACTTCTCATCTTTGCATGTTAGACCTATATAGAACGTATTTCAACCCTTACAAATTATTTTGTAAATGTTTTTTACCTAATAATTTACCAATTGTATTCTGATAATTTAGCATCACATATATATATATAACAAAGTTTAAGTCCTTGACAAAATTTTCGAACCCCCCAAAAATATTGTAAGGATAGCACATATTTTCTGGGCGAATTTTCTCAGTGAATCATTTCTTATAATATGCCTAATGAGCTTTGCTATTGCAAACTTACAAACACACTTAGTGGATAACGAATATGGAGACACATGGAATAAAAAGTTTCAAACACTTCATCCAAACATTCTCAGCTAACAACATGTAGAACTCCTAGATATATATAGAGGTAACACGTAGAGCTCCTAGATATATAGAGGACTACATGTACAGCCCCTAGATACATATAGGACTACATGTAGATCTCTTAAATATATATAAGAAAACATATAGAGCTCTTAGCTATATAAAGGACAATATTGATTGTTTTCCATTATATGTAATCCCAGAGACCTAATGAACATAAGGTAATATATGATAGGAGGCTCCTGTTGGAACCTCTCTGTTGATTGGTGAGGAGGCGTCTGTTGGAACCTCTGTTGATTGGTGAGGAGGGGTCTGTTGGAACCTCTCTGTTGATTGGTGAGGAGGCGTCTGTTGGAACCTCTCTGTTGATTGGTTAGGAGGCTCCTGTTGGAACCCCTTGCACTGAGCATTCCCCCCTCCCACCCCCCTTGAACACTGAGCCGTCCCCCCTAAGTAGGGGCGCCGTCCCCCCTAAGTAGGGGCGCCGTCCCCCTAAGTAGGGGCGCCGTCCCCCCTAAGTAGAGGCGCCGTCCCCCCTAAGTAGTGAGCCGTCCCCCCTAAGTAGGGGCGCCGTCCCCCCTAAGTAGTGAGCCGTCCCCGCTAAGTAGGGGCGCCGTCCCCCCTAAGTAGGGGCGCCGTCCCCCCCACCCCCTGCAGTGCTCTTCAACTGTCCACTGGGAACGATGGCGACAAATACTCGTAGTCACTATGGATGTGGTGGTTGGAAATGAATGGCTGTCAAGGAATATTGGTGTCAACTGCGAGGGGACAAATATTGCAAAGCAAATGCAATGTCATTCACGTCTACGGTACAAAATGACCAACTATGCAGGATGGGGCCACGTTGATGTAGGGGGTTGCAATGGTTGCTGTGGCTACGGCACCGTAAGTTACTGCTGATGGGGTTTTACGGAGTAACAGTTGAGAGGCAGGAGCGGGTCTGTGGATCACAGCGCCTGTGACAGCCACTGTAATTGTTGCCACTGTGCAAAGCTTCTTTGTTGCCACTGGTGTGTTACACCTGCACCTTCCTTGCTGCCACAGGTGTGTGTTACACCTGCACCTTCCTTGCTGCCACTGGTGTGTGTTACACCTGCACCTTCCTTGCTGCCACTGGTGTGTTACACCTGCACCTTCCTTGCTGCCACAGGTGTGTGTTACACCTGCACCTTCCTTGCTGCCACAGGTGTGTGTTACACCTGCACCTTGCTGCCACTGGTGTGTGTTACACCTGCACCTTGCTGCAACTGGTGTGTTACACCTGCACCTTCCTTGCTGCCACTGGTGTGTGTTACAGCTGCACCTTCCTTGCTGCCACTGGTGTGTTACACCTGCACCTTCCTTGCTGCCACTGGTGTGTGTTACACCTGCACCTTCCTTGCTGCCACTGGTGTGTGTTACACCTGCACCTTCCTTGCTGCCACTGGTGTGTGTTACACCTGCACCTTGCTGCCACTGGTGTGTGTTACACCTGCACCTTCCTTGCTGCCACTGGTGTGTGTTACAGCTGCACCTTCCCTGCTGCCACTGGTGTGTGTTACAGCTGCACCTTCCTTGCTGCCACTGGTGTGTGTTACAGCTGCACCTTCCTTGCTGCCACTGGTGTGTGTTACACCTGCACCTTCCTTGCTGCCACTGGTGTGTGTTACACCTGCACCTTCCTGCCACTGGTGTGTGTTACACCTGCACCTTCCTTGCTGCCACAGGTGTGTGTTACACCTGCACCTTGCTGCCACTGGTGTGTGTTACACCTGCACCTTGCTGCCACAGGTGTGTGTTACACCTGCACCTTCCTTGCTGGCACTGGTGTGTGTGTTACACCTGCACCTTGCTGCCACTGGTGTGTGTTACACCTGCACCTTGCTGCCACAGGTGTCTGTTACACCTGCACCTTCCTTGCTGCCACTGGTGTGTGTTACAGCTGCACCTTCCTTGCTGCCACTGGTGTGTGTTACACCTGCACCTTGCTGCCACTGGTGTGTGTTACACCTGCACCTTCCTTGCTGCCACTGGTGTGTGTTACACCTGCACCTTCCTTGCTGCCACTGGTGTGTGTTACACCTGCACCTTCCTTGCTGCCACTGGTGTGTGTTACACCTGCACCTTGCTGCCACTGGTGTGTGTTACACCTGCACCTTCCTTGCTGCCACTGGTGTGTGTTACACCTGCACCTTGCTGCCACTGGTGTGTGTTACACCTGCACCTTCCTTGCTGCCACTGGTGTGTGTTACAGCTGCACCTTCCTTGCTGCCACTGGTGTGTGTTACAGCTGCACCTTGCTGCCACTGGTGTGTGTTACACCTGCACCTTCCTTGCTGCCACTGGTGTGTGTTACACCTGCACCTTGCTGCCACTGGTGTGTGTTACACCTGCACCTTGCTGCCACTGGTGTGTGTTACACCTGCACCTTCCTTGCTGCCACTGGTGTGTGTTACACCTGCACCTTGCTGCCACTGGTGTGTGTTACACCTGCACCTTCCTTGCTGCCACTGGTGTGTGTTACACCTGCACCTTCCTTGCTGCCACTGGTGTGTGTTACACCTGCACCTTCCTTGCTGCCACTGGTGTGTGTTACAGCTGCACCTTCCTTGCTGCCACTGGTGTGTGTTACACTGCACCTTCCTTGCTGCCACTGGTGTGTGTTACACCTGCACCTTCCTTGCTGCCACTGGTGTGTGTTACACCTGCACCTTCCTGCTGCCACTGGTGTGTGTTACACTGCACCTTCCTTGCTGCCACTGGTGTGTGTTACACCTGCACCTTCCTTGCTGCCACTGGTGTGTGTTACACCTGCACCTTCCTTGCTGCCACTGGTGTGTGTTACACCTGCACCTTCCTTGCTGCCACTGGTGTGTTACACCTGCACCTTCCTTGCTGCCACTGGTGTGTGTTACAGCTGCACCTTCCTTGCTGCCACTGGTGTGTGTTACACCTGCACCTTCCTTGCTGCCACTGGTGTGTGTTACACCTGCACCTTGCTGCCACTGGTGTGTGTTACAGCTGCACCTTCCTTGCTGCCACTGGTGTGTGTTACAGCTGCACCTTCCTTGCTGCCACTGGTGTGTGTTACACCTGCACCTTCCTTGCTGCCACTGGTGTGTGTTACACCTGCACCTTGCTGCCACTGGTGTGTGTTACACCTGCACCTTCCTTGCTGCCACTGGTGTGTGTTACACCTGCACCTTGCTGCCACTGGTGTGTGTTACACCACACCTTGCTGCCACAGGTGTGTGTTACACCTGCACCTTCCTTGCTGCCACTGGTGTGTGTTACACCTGCACCTTCCTTGCTGCCACAGGTGTGTGTTACACCTGCACCTTCCTTGCTGCCACAGGTGTGTGTTACACCTGCACCTTCCTTGCTGCCACTGGTGTGTGTTACACCTGCACCTTGCTGCCACTGGTGTGTGTTACACCTGCACCTTGCTGCCACTGGTGTGTGTTACACCTGCACCTTCCTTGCTGCACTGGTGTGTGTTTACACCTGCACCTTGCTGCCACTGGTGTGTGTTACACCTGCACCTTGCTGCCACTGGTGTGTGTTACACCTGCACCTTCCTTGCTGCCACTGGTGTGTGTTACAGCTGCACCTTCCTTGCTGCCACTGGTGTGTGTTACACCTGCACCTTGCTGCCACTGGTGTGTTACACCTGCACCTTCCTTGCTGCCACTGGTGTGTGTTACAGCTGCACCTTCCTTGCTGCCACTGGTGTGTGTTACACCTGCACCTTCCTTGCTGCCACTGGTGTGTGTTACACCTGCACCTTGCTGCCACTGGTGTGTGTTACACCTGCACCTTCCTTGCTGCCACTGGTGTGTGTTACACCTGCACCTTGCTGCCACTGGTGTGTGTTACACCTGCACCTTCCTTGCTGCCACTGGTGTGTGTTACAGCTGCACCTTCCTTGCTGCCACAGGTGTGTGTTACAGCTGCACCTTGCTGCCACTGGTGTGTGTTACACCTGCACCTTCCTTGCTGCCACTGGTGTGTGTTACACCTGCACCTTGCTGCCACTGGTGTGTGTTACACCTGCACCTTGCTGCCACTGGTGTGTGTTACACCTGCACCTTCCTTGCTGCCACTGGTGTGTTACACCTGCACCTTGCTGCCACTGGTGTGTGTTACACCTGCACCTTCCTTGCTGCCACTGGTGTGTGTTACACCTGCACCTTCCTTGCTGCCACTGGTGTGTGTTACACCTGCACCTTCCTTGCTGCCACTGGTGTGTGTTACAGCTGCACCTTCCTTGCTGCCACTGGTGTGTGTTACACCTGCACCTTCCTTGCTG
Organism: Procambarus virginalis; assembly: GCA_020271785.1. Lineage (NCBI taxonomy): Eukaryota > Metazoa > Arthropoda > Malacostraca > Decapoda > Cambaridae > Procambarus > Procambarus virginalis. The sequence continues at coordinate 9,420 of WNGS01002235.1, forward strand.
CCACTGGTGTGTGTTACACCTGCACCTTCCTTGCTGCCACTGGTGTGTGTTACACCTGCACCTTCCTTGCTGCCACTGGTGTGTGTTACACCTGCACCTTCCTTGCTGCCACTGGTGTGTGTTACACCTGCACCTTCCTTGCTGCCACTGGTGTGTGTTACACCTGCACCTTCCTTGCTGCCACTGGTGTGTGTTACACCTGCACCTTCCTTGCTGCCACTGGTGTGTGTTACACCTGCACCTTCCTTGCTGCCACTGGTGTGTGTTACAGCTGCACCTTCCTTGCTGCCACTGGTGTGTGTTACACCTGCACCTTGCTGCCACTGGTGTGTGTTACAGCTGCACCTTCCTTGCTGCCACTGGTGTGTGTTACACCTGCACCTTGCTGCCACTGGTGTGTGTTACACCTGCACCTTGCTGCCACTGGTGTGTTTTACACCTGCACCTCCTTGCTGCCACTGGTGTGTGTTACACCTGCACCTTCCTTGCTGCCACTGGTGTGTGTTACACCTGCACCTTCCTTGCTGCCACTGGTGTGTGTTACACCTGCACCTTCCTTGCTGCCACTGGTGTGTGTTACAGCTGCACTTCCTTGCTGCCACTGGTGTGTGTTACACCTGCACCTTCCTTGCTGCCACTGGTGTGTGTTACACCTGCACCTTCCTTGCTGCCACTGGTGTGTGTTACACCTGCACTTCCTTGCTGCCACAGGTGTGTGTTACACCTGCACCTTCCTTGCTGCCACTGGTGTGTGTTACACCTGCACCTTCCTTGCTGCCACTGGTGTGTGTTACAGCTGCACCTTCCTTGCTGCCACTGGTGTGTGTTACACCTGCACCTTGCTGCCACTGGTGTGTGTTACAGCTGCACCTTCCTTGCTGCCACTGGTGTGTGTTACACCTGCACCTTGCTGCCACTGGTGTGTGTTACACCTGCACCTCCTTGCTGCCACTGGTGTGTGTTACACTGCACCTTCCTTGCTGCCACTGGTGTGTGTTACAGCTGCACCTTCCTTGCTGCCACTGGTGTGTGTTACACCTGCACCTTCCTGCCACTGGTGTGTGTTACAGCTGCACTTCCTTGCTGCCACTGGTGTGTGTTACACCTGCACCTTGCTGCCACAGGTGTGTGTTACACATGCACCTTCCTTGCTGCCACTGGTGTGTTACACCTGCACCTTCCTTGCTGCACTGGTGTGTGTTACAGCTGCACCTTCCTTGCTGCCACTGGTGTGTGTTACACCTGCACCTTGCTGCCAGGTGTGTGTTACAGCTGCACCTTCCTTGCTGCCACTGGTGTGTGTTACACCTGCACCTTGCTGCCACTGGTGTGTGTTACAGCTGCACCTTCCTTGCTGCCACTGGTGTGTGTTACACCTGCACCTTGCTGCCACTGGTGTGTGTTACAGCTGCACCTTCCTTGCTGCCACTGGTGTGTGTTACACCTGCACCTTGCTGCCACTGGTGTGTGTTACACCTGCACCTTCCTTGCTGCCACTGGTGTGTGTTACACCTGCACCTTGCTGCCACTGGTGTGTGTTACACCTGCACCTTGCTGCCACTGGTGTGTGTTACACCTGCACCTTCCTTGCTGCCACTGGTGTGTGTTACAGCTGCACCTTCCTTGCTGCCACTGGTGTGTGTTACACCTGCACCTTCCTTGCTGCCACTGGTGTGTGTTACAGCTGCACCTTCCTTGCTGCCACTGGTGTGTGTTACACCTGCACCTTCCTTGCTGCCACTGGTGTGTGTTACAGCTGCACCTTCCTTGCTGCCACTGGTGTGTGTTACACCTGCACCTTGCTGCCACTGGTGTGTGTTACACCTGCACCTTCCTTGCTGCCACTGGTGTGTGTTACACCTGCACCTTCCTTGCTGCCACTGGTGTGTGTTACAGCTGCACCTTCCTTGCTGCCACTGGTGTGTGTTACACCTGCACCTTGCTGCCACTGGTGTGTGTTACACCTGCACCTTCCTTGCTGCCACTGGTGTGTGTTACAGCTGCACCTTCCTTGCTGCCACTGGTGTGTGTTACACCTGCACCTTCCTTGCTGCCACTGGTGTGTGTTACACCTGCACCTTCCTTGCTGCCACTGGTGTGTGTTACACCTGCACCTTCCTTGCTGCCACTGGTGTGTGTTACACCTGCACCTTCCTTGCTGCCACTGGTGTGTGTTACACCTGCACCTTCCTTGCTGCCACTGGTGTGTGTTACAGCTGCACCTTCCTTGCTGCCACTGGTGTGTGTTACACCTGCACCTTGCTGCCACTGGTGTGTGTTACAGCTGCACCTTCCTTGCTGCCACTGGTGTGTGTTACACCTGCACCTTCCTTGCTGCCACTGGTGTGTGTTACAGCTGCACCTTCCTTGCTGCCACTGGTGTGTGTTACACCTGCACCTTGCTGCCACTGGTGTGTGTTACACCTGCACCTTCCTTGCTGCCACTGGTGTGTGTTACACCTGCACCTTGCTGCCACTGGTGTGTGTTACACCTGCACCTTCCTTGCTGCCACTGGTGTGTGTTACACCTGCACCTTCCTTGCTGCCACTGGTGTGTGTTACACCTGCACCTTCCTTGCTGCCACTGGTGTGTGTTACACCTGCACCTTCCTGCCACAGGTGTGTGTTACACCTGCACCTTCCTTGCTGCCACTGGTGTGTGTTACACCTGCACCTTCCTTGCTGCCACTGGTGTGTGTTACACCTGCACCTTCCTTGCTGCCACTGGGTGTGTGTTACACCTGCACCTTCCTTGCTGCCACTGGTGTGTGTTACACCTGCACCTTCCTTGCTGCCACTGGTGTGTGTTACACCTGCACCTTGCTGCCACTGGTGTGTGTTACACCTGCACCTTCCTTGCTGCCACTGGTGTGTGTTACACCTGCACCTTGCTGCCACTGGTGTGTGTTACACCTGCACCTTCCTTGCTGCCACTGGTGTCTGCTACAGCTGCACCTTCCTCTGTCGCACCGTTCTACAGAGCCAGCTGGCAGTTTCCCTGACCTGCTGAGGTCCTTATGTTCCATATTATTAGTCTTAACGTGTTCAATCTTCGCTCAAAGTTGGTGATGGTGCCAGCAAGGGTTAGCATTATCTGCACACCCATGTGAAGAATGGAAAAGTCGCTATCATCTCCTTACTGACCAATATTGTCTAGAGGCTCTTCTGGTCTTGCTATTTTTGTATAGGCCTCTCTTGCTAGCATCATTCTGCAATGTAAATTTGTTCACTCAGCTGGTGTCCGTCAACATGAATTTTGGACAATTCGTACTTGTTCTTTAGGACGTTTACAACATGGACCACAACACCGAGACGAGACTCACATTTGGCGTCAACATTGTGCTAACTAGCGAACCTTGCGTCTATTTCCTTGAGACGATAGTGTAGTGTTCCCTTCGTGGCGCTTACCACCTCCTTCTTGGCTGTTAACCCAGCGTCTATTCACCTCACGTCAGCCCAGTAGTTCTTTAGTCGCTTATGTTGTTTAACTTCAATATTTTCTTCTGGATAGAGACTCAAAGAAGGATTCTTTGAATCAATCAAAGAGTCCTCATTTGAGTAATTCAGTGATTAACATTTCTCTTTCACCATCAAGAGGATCTCTGAGGGTGTTCAAAGCCACTGCAGCATCGTGGAGGTTCAGTCTGGTGTTCTGCTGCTTCTGTTGAACACGGGAAATGTGTATGAATATTTGATTGCGAAATTGTTGCAAAGTCAGAAACTCGTTACTAAACGTGCGGTTGTGAAGCTGCGTTGCATCTTGCTTCACAGCTCTATTGTCTATCATGTCCTGGAGAACGTGAAGTATCTCGTCACTGACCGTGTTGACTCACAACACGTGTCCTCGTACTGTACCTGCTTACATTATACAACTTCACAACCACAGGTTGTAAGTTGTCCCAGCGCTGTGTTGCAGGGGAGAAGGTCGTGAAGAACTTCAATGGTTCCAAACGAAGTGACCATCACTGTCTCCAACTCTACCGCCTGCTGAGGGAGGCAACCAGTACACTGTAGACCAACAGTGTCAACCAGTACACTGTACACCAACAGTGTCTACCAGTACACTGTAGACCAACAGTGTCAACCAGTACACTGTAGACCAACAGTGTCAACCAGTACACTGTACACCAACAGTGTCTACCAGTACACTGTAGACCAACAGTGTCAACCAGTACACTGTACACCAACAGTGTCAACCAGTACACTGTACACCAACAGTGTCAACCAGTACACTCTAGACCAACAGTGTCAACCAGTACACTGTACACCAACAGTGTCAACCAGTACACTGTACACCAACAGTGTCTACCAGTACACTGTAGACCAACAGTGTCAACCAGTACACTGTACACCAACAGTGTCAACCAGTACACTCTAGACCAACAGTGTCAACCAGTACACTGTACACCAACAGTGTCAACCAGTACTCCATAAACCCCTACAGTGTCAGCCAGTACGCCATAGATCCATACAGTGTCAGCCAGTACTCCATAGACCCCTACATTGTACTCAATTCACCTCTATCTCTCTCTCCTTCTGTCCCGATCTCCATCTCTCCTCTTCTCTTCCTCACACACACACACACACACACACACACACACACACACACACACACCACACACACACACACACACACACACACACACACACACACACACACACACACACATACACACACACACACACACACACACACACACACACACACACCACACCAACACACACACACACACAAAACACACACACACACACACACACACACACACACACTGTCGGGGTGTCACGGTTCTTGTTAGTGAAAGGTTAAAGCAACGGTAGACTGGATCTCCTCTCCAGGTGGTTGCTCCGACAATAATCCTTACTCACCGTCGTTCTACGGGTCTTCCCTCGATCCTCTAGGCTCCACTGCACGCCCCCGGAGAGTACCCCAGTCGATCCCACAACCGGCCTTAAGTTGCAAGATGAGTGGAGGCACAGATCGTTCCCTCAATCTGTGGCCCGTCCCGACACAGAACTCTTACACAGCCTTCAAGGTCGCCAACTGGTGTTTTTAGGTGTCCAGTAACACTGCAGTGGTGAGGTGTAATTGTGGTAATTGTGGTAAGAGCAATTTCAAATAGTGTGGTCTCAGGCAAATCACTCTGTTTCACTTCCTTACACGGTCACAAGATAAATGGAGGGGATGATATCAAACACCGAAGAGTTTTGTTATTTTACTTAAAAGACAACGATAAATATATATGCATCAATGTATCAGGAACAATGTATGACAACTGCTCAATCCGTAGCAGAATAATCTGGAGCGCACCGATATGGCAACACCCGACAGCGCCACGCGTCACCTGTCAGATATCAGCTGACCGGAGCCCTCGCGATCGTGAGAACAGACTAGTACTTGTTTTCTAATTCTATCACGATCCCCGTTTATTTAACTTCTCGCAAAACACTGTATTTAACATTCACATGACATACTTATGATTTCACTGGCCTCACGATCAATATCTTATTCACACTGCACTCACAGTGACTTTCACCGTACCAAAAGATTGCTCTATTCTTAATAATATTTACTGTGAATGCACTCGCTTGATCACTGAACTTTTCTTTATATCTATACTTTCTCTTAAAGAGATATCACTGGCAATCACTTCACGTATATGATATTATTCAGTACACAGGCATGTACATAGATAAATCAGTAATCAAATTACAGGCATATATATATATAAATCATGAAGATCAATACACAGGCATTTATATCAATAAATCATGGAGATCAACACACAGGCATTTATATCAATAGATCATAGAGATCAACACACAGGCATGTATATCAATAAATCATGGAGATCAATACACAGGCATTTATATCAATAAATTCTAGGTTCATAGCCTAACACCAATATCTGGTTTACTACCAATATATATAATAATAATAATCACAGGAAATTAATAATAGTCACAGTAAATTCTTTGATGAATCCTGGTGCTTGCACACACCCACACATAGATATATATGTAAACTGATACTGTGAGCGCTCTGGGTAGCCTCACCACACACTGTGCTCTCTGTGACTTAGGCTCAAGTGAGCCTCGCCGCTTTCTGTACACTGCAGGTCCGTGCTTCTTCCCCTACAGTACGTCGCCGGGTTGAAGTCGGTCTCCTGGCCGTCAACTTTCCTCCCAACTACGGCAGCCAGCCTACGTCTCGGCGGTCGTCGTATGTTTCCCAATTAGTCCTTGTCACTGTACTCCCAGAGGAACTGCTTCTCACCACTACGAAGTCACTGTGAAGTTATCAGCCGTCCCAGACGATACTGCTTAAGCTCCACACGCACAGCACCCGACTTCAGAGCACTTGAAGCTCACTTCACTGTCAATTCCCTCGTCGTCTAGATATGTTAATAGGTATTTGGGAAGACTTCTCGACGTGCTTGCATCCAACTGTTGACTCGTAGGGTTCCACAAAGGTATGGTTACTGTCAAACTTGACAGGATCGTCGATCACACGTTCAACCAAGTTGACAAGGTGGTCAACTCGATTCACTCACGGTGGATTGGCCCGGCCACTAAGCTGTCTCTTATACTGGTGAACTGCCAAGGACGTCACACACGACGATGCCTGGCCCACTTCTTGCAACGCACCTGTTCCGGAGCACTTGTTGCTCAATATTCTGTCAATTCCTTATCTGAGCCACATCTGGGTTGCAGGAAGACCTCACAGAGTGCGCGCTAACAACTGGAGACGCTTACATCCACCTGAGTTCGGTAAATCCGTCACTCTGACAGGATGACCGATCGCACGTCCTGCCTCTCGGACGTGTCGTGAAAGACTGATAGCGCTAAGGCGCCACCACGGCTGGACTCCCCCTGCCTATGTGACGTCACATTTTCCAAAGTTGGTTTTCATTGGCTCCCAGTGCCACGTCGCTGACGGTGACCAATCTGGCGACACTGACGTCACACAGTTTTGGCGGGAGAACAGACTCGCCAGCGCCATTTTGGCTCCCTAAAGGGCCTATCCCACAGGCCAAAATGTTCTTCTTTCACGAATTTCTCGGCTCTTCGAGAATACTACTCTCTCCCACACATGTTCAATTGATGCCTGCAATGTAGAGAACGCTCGGGAATAGTGGACATGACTCTTACAGCAGGCGTGGGAGAATTAGAAGGGGGGGAACACCGTTACAAACCACACACACACACACACACACACACACACACACACACACACACACACCACACACACACACACACACACACGCACACGCACACGCACACGCACACACGCACACACGCACACACGCACACACGCACACAAGCACATACACACACGCACACACGCACACCGCATACGACACACGCACGCACACACACACTTAACTTGTATACCATGCAAGGTGATGGAGAAGATTGTGAGAAAAACCTAGTAACACATCTGGAGAGAAGAGACTTCGTGACAACCCATCAACATGGTTCAGGGAGGGTAAATCTTGCCTTACAGGCTTGATAGAATTCTACGATCAGGTGACAAGAATTAAGCAAGAAAGAGAAGGGGGGCGGACTGCATTTTTTTGACTGTCGGAAAGCCTTTGACACAGTACCCCATAAAAGGTTGATGCATAAGCTGGAGAAACAGGCAGGAGTAACAGGTAGGGCGCTCCAGTGGATAAGGGAGTACCTAAGCAATAGGAAGCAGAGAGTTACAGTGAGGGGTGAGACCTCAGACTGGCGTGAAGTCACCAGTGGAGTCCCACAGGGCTCTGTACTTGGACCTATCCTGTTTCTGATATACGTAAATGATCTCCCAGAGGGTATAGACTCATTCCTCTCAATGTTTGCTGACGACGCCAAAATTATGAGAAGGATTAAGACAGAGGAGGACAGCTTGAGACTTCAAGAAGACCTGGACAAGCTGCAGGAATGGTCGAACAAATGGCTGTTAGAGTTTAACCCAAGCAAATGTAATGTAATGAAGATAGGGGTAGGAAGCAGGAGACCAGATACAAGGTATCATTTGGGAGATGAAATACTTCAAGAGTCAGAGAGAGAGAAAGACCTGGGGGTTGATATCACGCCAGACCTGTCCCTGAAGCTCATATCAAGAGGATAACATCAGCAGCATATGCCAGGTTGGCTAACATAAGAACGGCCTTTAGAAACTTGTGTAAGGAATCTTTCAGAACATTATATACCACATATGTCAGACCAATCCTGGAGTATGCGGCTCCAGCATGGAGTCCCTATCTAGTCAAGCATAAGACTAAACTGGAAAAGGTTCAAAGGTTTGCCACCAGACTAGTACCCGAGCTGAGAGGTATGAGCTACGAGGAGCGACTGCAGGAATTAAACCTCACTTCGTTGGAAGACAGAAGAGTTAGGGGGGACATGATCACCACATTCAAGATTCTCAGGGGAATCGACAGGGTTGATAAAGAGGCTGTTTAACACAAGGGGCACACGCACTAGGGGACACAGGTGGAAACTGAGTGCCCAAATGAGCCACAGAGATATTAGAAAGAACTTTTTTAGTGTCAGAGTGGTTGACAAATGGAATGCATTAGGAAGCGATGTGGTGGAGGCTGACTCCATACACAGTTTCAAGTGTAGATATGATAGAGCCCATTAGGCTCAGGAAACTGTACACCTGTTGATTGACGGTTGAGAGGCGGGACCAAAGAGCCAGAGCTCAACCCCGCAAGCACAACTAGGTGAGTACAACTAGGTGAGTACACACACACACACACACACACACACACACACACACACACACACACACACACANTGTTACAGCTGCACCTTCCTTGCTGCCAATTGTGTGTTACACCTGTACCTGCTGCCACTGGTGTGTGTTACACCTGCACCTTCCTTGCTGCCACAGGGTGTGGTTACACCTGCACCTTCCTTGCTGCCACTGTGTGTTACAGCTGCACCTTCCTTGCTGCCACTGGTGTGTGTTACACCTGCACCTTCCTTGCTGCCACTGGTGTGTGTTACACCTGCACCTTGCTGCCACTGGTGTGTGTACACCTGCACCTTCCTTGCTGCCCTGGTGTGTGTTACACCTGCACCTTCCTTGCTGCCACATGGTGTGTGTTACAGCTGCACCTTCCTTGCTGCCACTGGTGTGTGTTACACCTGCACCTTCCTGCCACTGGTGTGTGTTACAGCTGCACCTTCCTTGCTGCCACTGGTGTGTGTTACACCTGCACTTGCTGCCACAGGTGTGTGTTACACCTGCACCTTCCTTGCTGCCACTGGTGTGTGTTACACCTGCACCTTCCTGCCACTGGTGTGTGTTACAGCTGCACTTCCTTGCTGCCACTGGTGTGTTACACCTGCACCTTGCTGCCACTGGTGTGTTACACCTGCACCTTCCTTGCTGCCACTGGTGTGTGTTACACCTGCACCTTGCTGCCACTGGTGTGTGTTACAGCTGCACCTTCCTTGCTGCCACTGGTGTGTGTTACACCTGCACCTTGTGCCACTGGTGTGTGTTACAGCTGCACCTTCCTTGCTGCCACTGGTGTGTGTTACACCTGCACCTTGCTGCCACTGGTGTGTGTTACAGCTGCACCTTCCTTGCTGCCACTGGTGTGTGTTACACCTGCACCTTGCTGCCACTGGTGTGTGTTACACCTGCACCTTGCTGCCACTGGTGTGTGTTACACCTGCACCTTCCTTGCTGCCACAGGGTGTGTTACACCTGCACCTTCCTTGCTGCCACAGGTGTGTGTTACACCTGCACCTTCCTTGCTGCCACTGGTGTGTGTTACAGCTGCACCTTCCTTGCTGCCACAGGTGTGTGTTACACCTGCACCTTCCTTGCTGCCACTGGTGTGTGTTACACCTGCACCTTCCTTGCTGCCACTGGTGTGTGTTACACCTGCACCTTCCTTGCTGCCACTGGTGTGTGTTACACTGCATTCCTTGCTGCCACTGGTGTGTGTTACACCTGCACCTTCCTTGCTGCCACTGGTGTGTGTTACACCTGCACCTTCCTTGCTGCCACTGGTGTGTGTTACACCTGCACCTCCTTGCTGCCACTGGTGTGTGTTACACCTGCACCTTCCTTGCTGCCCACTGGTGTGTGTTACACCTGCACCTTCCTTGCTGCCACTGGTGTGTGTTACACCTGCACCTTGCTGCCACTGGTGTGTGTTACAGCTGCACCTTCCTTGCTGCCACTGGTGTGTGTTACACCTGCACCTTGCTGCCACTGGTGTGTGTTACACCTGCACCTTCCTTGCTGCCACTGGTGTGTGTTACACCTGCACCTTCCTTGCTGCCACAGGTGTGTGTTACAGCTGCACCTTCCTTGCTGCCACTGGTGTGTGTTACACCTGCACCTTCCTGCCACTGGTGTGTGTTACAGCTGCACCTTCCTTGCTGCCACTGGTGTGTGTTACACCTGCACCTTGCTGCCACAGGTGTGTGTTACACATGCACCTTCCTTGCTGCCACTGGTGTGTGTTACACCTGCACCTTCCTTGCTGCCACTGGTGTGTGTTACAGCTGCACCTTCCTTGCTGCCACTGGTGTGTGTTACACCTGCACCTTGCTGCCACAGGTGTTGTTACAGCTGCACCTTCCTTGCTGCCACTGGTGTGTGTTACACCTGCACCTTGCTGCCACTGGTGTGTGTTACAGCTGCACCTTCCTTGCTGCCACTGGTGTGTGTTACACCTGCACCTTGCTGCCACTGGTGTGTGTTACAGCTGCACCTTCCTTGCTGCCACTGGTGTGTGTTACACCTGCACCTTGCTGCCACTGGTGTGTGTTACACCTGCACTTCCTTGCTGCCACTGGTGTGTGTTACACCTGCACCTTGCTGCCACTGGTGTGTGTTACACTGCACCTTGCTGCCACTGGTGTGTGTTACACCTGCACCTTCCTTGCTGCCACTGGGTGTGTTACAGCTGCACCTTCCTTGCTGCCACAGGTGTGTTTACACCTGCACCTTCCTTGCTGCCACTGGTGTGTGTTACACCTGCACCTTCTTGCTGCCACTGGTGTGTGTTACACCTGCACCTTCCTTGCTGCCACTGGTGTGTGTTACACCTGCACCTTCCTTGCTGCCACTGGTGTGTGTTACACCTGCACCTTCCTTGCTGCCACTGGTGTGTGTTACACCTGCACCTTCCTTGCTGCCACAGGTGTGTGTTACACCTGCACCTTCCTTGCTGCCACTGGTGTGTGTTACACCTGCACCTTCCATGCTGCCACTGGTGTGTGTTACACCTGCACCTTCCTTGCTGCCACTGGTGTGTGTTACACCTGCACCTTGCTGCCACTGGTGTGTGTTACAGCTGCACCTTCCTTGCTGCCACTGGTGTGTGTTACACCTGCACCTTGCTGCCACTGGTGTGGTTACACCTGCACCTTCCTTGCTGCACAGGTGTGTGTTACACCTGCACCTTCCTTGCTGCCACAGGTGTGTGTTACAGCTGCACCTTCCTTGCTGCCACTGTGTGTGTTACACCTGCACCTTCCTGCCACTGGTGTGTGTTACAGCTGCACCTTCCTTGCTGCCACTGGTGTGTGTTACACCTGCACCTTGCTGCCACAGGTGTGTGTTACACATGCACCTTCCTTGCTGCCACTGGTGTGTGTTACACCTGCACCTTCCTTGCTGCCACTGGTGTGTGTTACAGCTGTACCTTCCTTGCTGCCACTGGTGTGTGTTACACCTGCACCTTGCTGCCACAGGTGTGTGTTACAGCTGCACCTTCCTTGCTGCCACTGGTGTGTGTTACACCTGCACCTTGCTGCCACTGGTGTGTGTTACAGCTGCACCTTCCTTGCTGCCACTGGTGTGTGTTACACCTGCACCTTGCTGCCACTGGTGTGTGTACAGCTGCACCTTCCTTGCTGCCACTGGTGTGTGTTACACCTGCACTTGCTGCCACTGGTGTGTGTTACACCTGCACCTTCCTTGCTGCCACTGGTGTGTGTTACACTGCACCTTGCTGCCACTGGTGTGTGTTACATGCACTTGCTGCTGCCACAGGTGTGTGTTACACCTGCACCTTCCTTGCTGCCACAGGTGTGTGTTACACCTGCACCTTCCTTGCTGCCACAGGTGTGTGTTACAGCTGCACCTTCCTTGCTGCCAGGTGTGTGTTACAGCTGCACCTTCCTTGCTGCCACTGGTGTGTGTTACACCTGCACCTTCCTTGCTGCACAGGTGTGTGTTACACCTGCACCTTCCTTGCTGCCACTGGTGTGTGTTACACCTGCACCTTCCTTGCTGCCACTGTGTGTGTTACACTGCACCTTCCTTGCTGCCACTGGTGTGTGTTACACCTGCACCTTGCTGCCACTGGTGTGTGTTACACCTGCACTTCCTTGCTGCCACTGGTGTGTGTTACACCTGCACCTTCCTTGCTGCCACTGGTGTGTGTTACACCTGCACCTTCCTTGCTGCCACTGGTGTGTGTTACACCTGCACCTTCTTGCTGCCACTGGTGTGTGTTACAGCTGCACCTTCCTTGCTGCCACTGGTGTGTGTTACACTGCACCTTGCTGCCACTGGTGTGTGTTACAGCTGCACCTTCCTTGCTGCCACTGGTGTGTGTTACACCTGCACCTTGCTGCCACTGGTGTGTGTTACACCTGCACCTTCCTTGCTGCCACTGGTGTGTGTTACACCTGCACCTTCCTTGCTGCCACTGGTGTGTGTTACAGCTGCACCTTCCTTGCTGCACTGGTGTGTGTTACACCTGCACCTTCCTTGCTGCCACTGGTGTGTGTTACAGCTGCACCTTCCTTGCTGCCACTGGTGTGTGTTACACCTGCACCCTTGCTGCCACTGGTGTGTGTTACAGCTGCACCTTCCTTGCTGCCACTGGTGTGTGTTACACCTGCACCTTCCTTGCTGCCACTGGTGTGTGTTACACTGCACCTTCCTGCTGCCACTGGTGTGTGTTAGCTGCACCTTCCTTGCTGCCACTGGTGTGTTACACCTGCACCTTGCTGCCACTGGTGTGTGTTACACCTGCACCTTCCTTGCTGCCACTGGTGTGTGTTACACCTGCACCTTCCTTGCTGCCACTGGTGTGTGTTACAGCTGCACCTTCCTTGCTGCCACTGGTGTGTTACACCTGCACCTTCTTGCTGCCACTGGTGTGTGTTACACCTGCACCTTGCTGCCACTGGTGTGTGTTACACCTGCACCTTCCTTGCTGCCACTGGTGTGTGTTACAGCTGCACCTTGCTGCCCACTGGTGTGTGTTACACCTGCACCTTCCTGCTGCCACTGGTGTGTGTTACACCTGCACCTTCCTTGCTGCCACTGGTGTGTGTTACACCTGCACCTTCCTTGCTGCCACTGGTGTGTGTTACACTGCACCTTCTGCCACAGGTGTGTGTTACACCTGCACCTTCCCTGCTGCCACTTGGTGTGTGTGTTACACCTGCACCTTCCTTGCTGCCACTGGTGTGTGTTACACCTGCACCTCCTTGCTGCCACTGGTGTGTGTTACACCTGCACCTTCCTTGCTGCCACTGGTGTGTGTTACACCTGCACTTCCTTGCTGCCACTGGTGTGTGTTACACCTGCACCTTCCTTGCTGCCACTGGTGTGTGTTACACCTGCACCTCCTTGCTGCCACTGGTGTGTGTTACAGCTGCACCTTCCTGCTGCCACTGGTGTGTGTTACACCTGCACCTTCCTTGCTGCCACTGGTGTGTGTTACACCTGCACCTTCCTTGCTGCCACTGGTGTGTGTTACACTGCACCTTCCTTGCTGCACTGGTGTGTGTACAGCTGCACCTTCCTTGCTGCCACTGGTGTGTGTTACACCTGCACCTTGCTGCCACTGGTGTGTGTTACACCTGCACCTTCCTTGCTGCCACGGTGTGTGTTACACCTGCACCTTCCTTGCTGCCACTGGTGTGTGTTACACCTGCACCTCCTTGCTGCCACTGGTGTGTGTTACACCTGCACCTTCCTTGCTGCCACTGGTGTGTGTTACACCTGCACCTTCCTTGCTGCCACTGGTGTGTGTTACACCTGCACCTTCCTTGCTGCCACTGGTGTGTGTTAACCTGCACCTTCCTTGCTGCCACTGGTGTGTGTTACACCTGCACCTCCTTGCTGCCACTGGTGTGTGTTACACCTGCACCTTCCTTGCTGCCACTGGTGTGTGTTACACCTGCACCTTCCTTGCTGCCACTGGTGTGTTACACCTGCACCTTCCTTGCTGCCACTGGTGTGTGTTACACTGCACCTTGCTGCCACTGGTGTGTGTTACACCTGCACCTTCCTTGCTGCCACTGGTGTGTGTTACAGCTGCACCTTCTCTGTCGCACCGTTCTACAGGCCGCTGGCGTTTCCCTGACCTGCTGAGGTCCTTATGTTCCATATTATTAGTCTTAACGTGTTCAATCTTCGCTCAAAGTTGGTGATGGTGCCAGCAAGGGTTAGCATTATCTGCACACCCATGTGAAGAATGGAAAAGTCGCTATCATCTCCTTACTGACCAAATATTGTCTAGAGGGCTCTCTGGTCTTGCTATTTTGTATAGGCCTCTCTTGCTAGCATCATTCTGCAATGTAAATTTGTTCACCAGCTGGTGTCCGTCAACATGAATTTTGACAATTCGTACTTGTTCTTTAGGACGTTTACAACATGGACCACAACACCGAGACGAGACTCACATTTGGCGTCAACATTGTGCTAACTAGCGAACCTTGCGTCTATTTCCTTGAGACGATAGTGTAGTGTTCCCTTCGTGGCGCTTACCA